>VNJU01003032.1:0-14421 GCA_008042675.1 Drosophila seguyi | reverse complement strand
AGAGAAAAGGGAAAATAACAATTTAAAGTTAAAGAAATACATTTTTAAGAGAGATTTATGGGGAATACTGAAATGAAATATGTAATCAAAACAACAATTTACTTTAATCTAGAAATTAAGAATATTTTGAGACAATGCTTTTGCTTAAAAGAATGTAAAATAGTCTAGTCTTTCAAAGAAAGTTAAGATAAAGTTCATTAAAGTATAATTTCATGATAATAGAGACAATATTTAGGTAATTTTTAACTTAAATTATTTATTATCTTTTATATTTTTAAAACTATTATTAACTTAAATTCCCCAAGAGAACAACTGGTTTTCTTCCTGTTTATTTGTGTAATAGCAATTAGCAAATGGAGTTGTCCTAAGGAAAGGTCTTAAGACCCAACTAAGATTCGATGCTTTAAAGCTTAGCTTTTTTGCTGTCTCTCTGTTTTCTTTATTTTTTTATTGTGCGTCAAAAGTGAAACAGAAGTGCGGAAACAACTCGGAATGGCCATTAATGGGCGTAGAGTCGGGGTCTTTGTTGATTTCATAAGGGGAGAGAAGGGCGCAATATGATGGGTAACACATTTGCCGACCAAATTGACAAACAAGTCAAAGCCGTGGAATAAGAACCATAAAAAGTAATACCAGAAAGCAGGAAAATAGAGGAAAAGAAATAAAGGAAAAAAGTCAAGCAAAGCTGAGAGGGTAAAGTTGGCTAAGGGAAAAATATGATAAAAATGAAGTAGTCACTAAGAGCCAGAAATCGCAATAACAACAGGGAACACGGGACGGGGCACAGAGACAGGGAACGGCGGCAGGCAGACAAGAAGTGAAATGAGCCAGAGGAAACTTCAAGTCAAATAAAAAGTCTTTAGCAACGCTTTTGCCCCATCTAATAATTTATGGGCCTTTGTCTGCCTAGCATTGGAGGGGTTTTCCCGCTTTCCCGCCTCGATCCCCTACCCCCAATTGAGTTGAGCCGTCTTTCCTTTGGGTCCATAATTAACATTGTTTGCCTCAAGTTCAAAGTTTGCGCCAGGGAAATGCGCTTCATTAAATCGAAAGACAGAGAGAGAGAGGACACAAGACAGGGGCAGAAACATAAAGAAAGCACAAAGAAGAAAGGAGAGGGTCTACTTCATTTAAAGTTTTGCTATTTTTTATAAATATTTCACTCGCTCCTCCTTAGAAATACCTTTGTTCTAGCCCCCCGCTTTTCTTTTTCTAAGAAATGCGGAGAATATTAAGGCTATGACCTTGAGAGCCCAAGAAGAGCTCAACTGTGCAATGTGAGCTATATATGTATGTAGTATATATATATAGTCTACACTGATGACAGATGACGACCACTGAGCGTTAAATGATGATGAAGCGGCAGCCCCAAGCGGAGCTTTGCTCGAAAGTCGCGCTTCTGCGTGAAAAGCTGAGTATGCCCGGTGATTTATGGGGCTGTTCCGAGCAGCTTGATGAAGTTCCTTTTCCAAAACATTACGTAATTTAATGCAAACCCAAACTGTTGTCAAATAATTCACGTTGCAGGCGCAACCATAATAACGTTTCTCGAAATTCGGGCTGTGGAAACCAACCAGCCAGGAGGCCAGGCGGAGGGTGAAAACCGCTGACCAATATTTCACAAACAATGCCGAAACAAAAGCGAGAAATAAAGAACGGAAGTTGTGCCTGCAGTTGGTGGAAGGCGCAAAAATTTCCATCAGCGAGAGCTGCAGGAGGCGCCTGACCGCAGTTGCTGTGTTTTTCCGCTGCCTCCCACAGCGCCGAATCCTTCAATTATGCAATTTTCTATTTTTCAGCAAATTGAAACCGAAGTTCCAAACTCCCTTTTAGCTCCTGCTGCCCCCACCTCCCGCAGGTTGAATATGTTCTCCTAGTCAGGGCTTTCCTTTGCCGCTTCCGGTATGGGAAATCATTTTTTGGCTGCTTTTCAAAAATGTGCATATTGTGTTGGTCCCTAAAATCCTTGAGCCTCGATTGTTAATCTCGAATATAAATGGCAGCACACACACACTTGGCTATACAGGTAAGCTGTCCTCCTTTTTTTCTATTCATTCAAGTTGCAAATCAATTTCCCTGGTATCGCTCTCTGTTATCAATTCAGGTCGAAGCTGGGGAATATAGCCACACGGAGAGAAATTAAACAACAATATTGGTTATCAATTGAGGGGGTTTTTTCTGCTATCAACAAAAGCTCTTATCGAATCAAAAGGTTTGGCTTTAGATATGGTCTGATATCAATGTATTGCGAAGACTTTTGTTGAAGTTAGATAAGCTTGTATTAAGCGGAAAAATATATTTAAATATGGTAAATGTAAACTAGGGAAGCTCTTGTGTTCTCCAAACAGAAATATGAGGTTTATGGGTGTTAAAAAATATTTTCTTATCAAATTAAAAATATTATTTTGATGTTGAGACAAAGCGAACTTATTTTTAATGGAAATATATTTTATAATTTAATTTTCTGTATAATATTTCCTCAATTTCCCACACTATTCTTCCCTGTGCCTTGAAAAATAATTGCCTGGAACATCTGTTCCCTTGCCACATTTTCGAGAACATCAATTTGAAAAGCTATGGAAATTGTTAACTGGCTGTTCCACTACACTAACCCTTTCCCTCTCCTCGAATTTGTTGTGGCGCCAAAAAGTAAATAATAAAATGGGGAAAATCTTGTGAAAATATGGCCAAATGGAGGCGGCAGCTAAGCACTTTGCCACTTTGTGCCGCCGACCAGGAGCTCTGATAAATATTCGGGGGTAAATAGTTGGGGAAATACATATCCAGGGGATGATGGCAAGAACTTTGCTCTGGGGAAAATGAAAACTTTTTGAAATTCCCTCCTTGGGCCGGGGCTTAATCTTGAATTATGAGTCGGAGGCACTTTCAATGAATTTATGGGACAGCCGGAGAACTGTTTGCTGTCTTAAAACGCAATAGCCGTTAAGAACTGTGGACTCTGCTATTCAGATTTGGATACGGATTTGGATTCGTTCCCTCCCTCCCTGCGGCCGCCTTTCTTTGGCTCACAATGCTCGGCACGTTGGTCAAATGGTCACGTTTCGATTGCCCCGACGATGAGGAGGAGGAGTCAGAGAGGGGGCCGCGGGCCAGGTGACAAACAGGTGAGGGAGCTATGGATGAGGTCGAAAGGGGTGGCGGCGGGTGGCTGGCTGCTTGCCTCGTTTCGAATGTGATTGATGAGAGGCGGAAGGCAGCGGGTAGAGTTGATAAAAGTTGACATTCGACAGGTGTGTGCAGGGCGAAAAGAGAATGACAAAACGCATGTAAAACGAAGAAATAAATCGAGTGCGTTTTTTTTTGTTTTTACACTGAGTGAAAGATAGGCGGAAAGCGATAGCACTGCAGTCGGTACGTCAATCGGAAATTATTCGAAATGGCTCGTCAAATTTAATAGGGAATAACATTTATTATCTGCATAGCAGGCATTTCTCAAGTACAGATGATTTACTAAGCTTTTAAGGGGCTCTTCTATAAATATTTTGAAGTAAAGTTTACATTTCGCTTGGCTTACATCATTTATTTTGAATTAATTTATGCAGCAAAGCTGTAAACGTGGTGTACATGTCAATGATTAATCGAATTTTATTCAAGCAATTTAAGGTTACAGTATTTCAATGATAGGTGTGGTGAATTTTTAAAGCTCAGAAAACCTCTAAGAATGTTGTCAGTAAATATAATAGAACTAGCTCTTCTAGTCTGTGAGCCTTAAGTGTTTATAGTAGGGATTAAAATATAGAGTTTAATCGCGATATATCCGCAATAATATCAAAAACAATCGATTATTTTTAAATATCGCAAAATAGAGCGCTTAACATTTAAATATTTAATGTTTTCGATCTTTGCTAAAAATATCTAAAAATGTTATTAATTCATGGTTTCCTGATGAATTATATCAAACTGATATATCAAACCAAATATCTATTTATTGCACATTAATCGATAAATAAAATTATCGATACAATACATATTTTTCGGTACTTTATCATCCCAACTTTATACAGAATATTAAACATTAGGAGGCTAATAATATCTTCTCCTGCTGTTACAAAGCCTTGTAACCCATGGATACCGTAGCTATAAGCGGGCTATAAAATCGCGATAAACTGCTTCTTCGACAATAAACTCAACCCAATCGATATACACATGTGCGTGACACTCACGCTCTCACCTCTAGCTGAAAACCACCAGAAAACCAAGAAGGCAACAACAATTAGCGTGGCTGCCTCGATGTTATCTGCCCCTGTCTCTGACGCTATCCCTATCCCCCCGTTCCCGTTCCCGTTCCCGTCTCCGTTCCAGTGTCTGTGGGTACTTAGTACTTATACTTATAGTACATGCGAGTGCGCATTCACAACCACATTCACACATGGCCGCCTGGCGGCAGACGGGACTTGAAAGTGTGCCATTGGCATTCGCAGAGTGTGTGTACGTACGCCGCCCCCAGACCCTCCTCAAATATGTTATCGCTTGGCATATTAAGCCAGAGAGCAGGGACCGTGCTTGAAATTCATTCATTTGCTCATTCACTCGCTCCAGCCATTGAGTCACCGCTTAGCTAGGGAGCAAGAGCAAGAGCTTGTGCATCAAACACGGAAATTAGCATACGCTCATGACGATGGCGAGGATGATGATGATGCTAATGATTATGATGATGATGTTGACAAAACAACGTTTGCCATTTATATAACCCCAGCTTTAATTGCGCTTATACTGCCACAGACACATGGGGCGTATACGCAATGTGCCTTGAAATGCGGCAACTTTAATACGCCCCGTTGTCCGGCTGAAAGCAAACTCTTTATGTCGCCTCTTAGCCTTGCTCCGATATGGTCCATGTTCAGTTTGCTAAGCCGATTATGGTTTATTGATGACTCCTGGATCTTTGCCGGCAACTTCCGGCCTAGTTCAATTATCCTTCCTGTGAGCCATCTCACCTGTATATGTGGAAATGTATCTGTATCTGAATCTGTGCTCTGTGCTCTGTACTGGTTAGTCCATCAATGAAACCCGCTTGGGGAAATCAATTCAATTTGTTATGCTAAACGTATGTGAATGCATTTTGTGCATCCATTTATTCATGTGCAGGCAAAGAAATAATGTTAAGAGTAATTTGGCTAATGATAATCCACTGAGAACAGATTAGACTTAAATGTATTTCCAACGAACTAAATGAAAGAGCAATCATGTGGCAGACAAAGTTAAGATAAACTGTCTTTTGTGTAGACTTTAAGCTTATTTAATCCTTTAATTCCCTTTTGGTTGTTAAAATATACAGACTTTAGCACTGAAAGGGTTAAAGGATACATGCTGTGCACCATAAAGTATATAGATTTCTTTCCATAATGCATATATACTTTCAAATCGTAATGCCTGTAAAATAATAATCGAAAATTAATACCTTTTCTTCATGTGTAAATATTTTATGGCTGCCGTAGCATTAAAACCAATTCGGAAAATGCATTTTCCAACACATCACCCGGCTCTGCCTTCTGGCTTCCTTGGGCAATTTGCGTAAGGATGCCTTTTTCTGGGGTGAAAGGGTCGGATTTATTCAGCGTGACAAAGTTCGTTTTGGGGCTCAGGCTCAGGCTGAGGCTCCGCTCCTAGTGTAAAGAGTGAATTTCGGAAATTTTCTGGATTTCCTTCCATGTAAATTGTAACGGACAAGGACAAGGACCTTTCACCCTTTAGCGTGCATGTTGCCAGAGGCCAAGTGGCACCCAAATGAGATACCTGCCTCCTACCAGCACCTCCTCACACCTCGTTTAGGGGTTACCTTTTTTACACGTGGCTCCTGTCAAGTGCAGAGGAGCAGGAGCGGGTGCAGGAGCAGGACAGAGGGAACGTAGGACTCCCCTTGAATATCTGAGCCCAACTTGTTAATATTTCGACAACGTTCTCCAAAAAAGGGGCAGCGGCGAATTGAATGGAGTGGGCGGGACATTGAAAATTCTGTTGGTCCTTTTTGCAGTTGAACTTTTCAATTTGATTGCCAACAACGAAAGGCGTTAAACGGGTCCAGGTGAAGCTGGGCTCTCGCCCCTCCGATGACTAAAAGTAATTAAAGTATTTTCTCCAGGTTGGTTGCTTCCCAGGACTGAAGCTGGAGGGAGGCTGGAAACTGGGGGGAAAGCCCTCGCAGCTGCTGCAAATGATATTCAATTTGTAGAAAATGTTTTCCAGGCGGGCGGCGGAATCAAAACAACAAAATGGGGGAAACTAGGCTAACAGAAAAACAGGCAGACATAATATGCATAGAGAGAGCTCTGGGACGAGGATAGTGGAGAGCTTTGATGGCTCCATTCTAACGTTCCCCGCTTCTTCCCCTCAGCTTGTATTTGTATTTGTATCTCTGTGCTGCGAAACTTTTACATGCGAAGAAAAAACTTTGCCCAGCACTTGATGTTGCTGCCTTTTTTTTTTCTTTTCCAATTTTTTTTTTATTGCTGCTGCTGCTGCCTTTGCCTTACCTTGGACCTAGACATCGGACAGGAGTTGTGAATACTTTACACAAGGAGAAATTTGAAAATTGAATTAGGAAATTAAAGAGTTTAAATGAGGAAATTTTAATAAAGTTATTTAGGAGTTTCCTAAGTTATGATTAAAAAATCTATAGGAGAACAATGAATCAAATAACAACTGAATATATAATTTTATTGGGATTTTAAAACCTAGCATCTGTAAAGATATTCAATATATTAACAAGATCAATGTTTTGATACGATATTTCTATGCAGTATCTATATTCTTCTACTTCTTCGTAAAATTTGCAGCTTTAAATATTGTTTATAAACCCAAATCAAACCCTAGATATTTTATAATATTTTATTTCATAAGTTTATTATTAACAAACTTTAAATTTAAAGCACACACTGCATATTCTCCCCTCTTCTATTTTACAAATATTGTTTTCAAGTGCATTGTGGCCTGGGAATGCAATTTGGTTAAGTGTGCGGGCGGGCAGGTTGATATTTTTTGGAACTGGCTTAGGGATGATAGATGATAGGTACAGGAAAAATGAAACGGAAACAGAACGGAGCTAGGGAGCTAGGCTACCTGGCTGGGCACTGGGATTAGTTTTGGCTAATTGAATTGTGCGTTCCAGGTGGGGGCGGCACACAAGGTGGGGTAAATAGTAATATGTAGAAAACTAAATTGAAATTCCGAATTTCGACGGAGTTCATGCCAGCTTCCAAGGGTCAAAGAGTTCATCAGGAGGCTGTCTGATTTGTGGGGAGTTTTCTGTAACATTTTTGATGACCCAACTTTGTCGGGCGAGTGTATATGTGTGTGTCCCCTTGGCTAATCGTTTATTTACGAGGCATAGCCGGAAAAGCGTGTCTGAGCCCAACTGGCTGCTCCTTTGAGCCGGGCAATTAATAAAGAATGAACTCAATTAGTTTAAAAGGCTCACCATGATCGAAAGGCATAAGCCGGCGAGGGCAACAGAAGGAAATTACAGCGAGGAACGTTGACAAATTATAAGGATACGAAAAAAGCTACAGGGAGAAGGAGGAACAAAAAGAGAGAGAGAGTTCAATTAAAAAGTCGCAGCGAGATCCTTTCATCGAACTCATTAGAGGTGCTCCTTGTGCCTCTGCTGCGACTCATTTTCCATTTCCGCCGTGCAATTTCTGGGGCAATTAGGAAGAGCAGTAGCTTGTGGCCAGCCCCGAAGTCCTTTTACTGACCATGTCCACACAAAGGCCAAAAAGAGGACACCGAGAGAGAGAGAGAGAGTACGGCTAGAAAAATCCTTCATCGCCGAAATTAATTTACTCCTCTTGCAGTTTTTCCCCCCCCCCCATTTCCGCTTCACATTTCTGGCACTGCGTTTGTTTTCCTTGCTTCGATTCCTTTTCTCCCACAATTTGCCACAAATTTCCCTGTTGATTCTTGGAAAATAACTTTTCCAGCAAGAAAAACGCCATTTGAAGTCAGGAATTTAATTCTTGATTGAAGATTCCTTTGGTGTAAATCTTGAAATTGGAATTTGCATTCAATCCCCCTCTTGACTGAAGGATTCTATGAAAGGATTCAGTGAGAGAGGCAAGTAATTTAAATCTTGATTAAGAATTCTTTTGTTCTTACAAATTCTTAATAAAAATGGCAAACATTCAAGTTCTTAAACCTTTATATTCTTTTAATGTATTTTTTGGGAGATTTCTAATCCTGTTTCACAAACAGTTTGTTATGTATTTTATACCTTATTTCTTTTAATAAATTCCTAGGGTTCCAATTCTTCGAAATTCATTTAAAAACATATTTTTCTCTGTGAAAACATGCATGAATTAGGTCCAGAATAGATTTGATTTCCCAGAAAGCCGCCGCCTGCTGGACCAACTTCCTCTCTCGTGGCACAGAAAAAAAGGACGTCGCTTTCATTGAATTTTAAATTCGTTTTAATTAAATCTGCAACTTTTTCGGAGCCCAGTTTAACAGTCTCTGTCTGGCCTAATCGGCTGAGGAGGCCGACGGGGCTGCTTGGCTCTCTTTGCTATCCTCTGCTAATTGGGAAAATCGGCTCGGCAAAGTTTGGCCCCGACTCAAAGGTATAATTTGATTGATGCGACTCCTGATCCTGCCCCGGGATTCCCATCAAAGCGAAAGCCTCGAGGCGGAAGCGTAAGTTTTAATTGCCGGTCTGGACAGTTGGTGGTCGTAAATCAGGGTCCGGGGTGAGCCTAGAACGTGGCCCAAGCGGGCCGGGCACATCATGCGAGCTGCTTACCACGGACATTGCATAATTTACGGCGCCCCGGCGGGTGGCTTAAAAAAGCGAGCAAATTCCAAAATCGATAGGCTTGCTGCTGCTGCTGCTGCTGGTGGCACAACAAAATGGGTTAGAATGGTTAGAACGGAACTGTATTAATAACGCAAACGAAGCCGAGTCGAGGCAGACAAGCGAGGCAGAGAAAATGGAACAGGAAATGCGCGTCCTGGCCAGGAAAGTAATTTTGCACGCAAGCCCAGCTCCAAAATGCCAATAACAATGAAGGCACCAGCTTGGCAGGAGCTACGGGAACGGCAGTTGGGACTAGGTAATGGCCCAGGATACACGGGAAAATAACACAGCTAACAACTTATAGTCTACTATAATATTCCGGAGCACATTTCAGTTGCCTGACAAGTGCTAATTAGTGTTAAAATCCCTAGAGATTTCAAATCACCTAGCGAGCAGTCTAAAAGTATGCAATGATCTATAGAGATTTGAAATCTCTGGTGATATATATATATATTCTCTCCTCATAAATGACTCTCCTTTTTTCTCTGTAGAAGCGGTAGAAGGAGTGTAGCTAGCCTGGGAGACTTGAAACTTGTTCCTTCTCTAATTGATGGCAAGGACGTTGAACTCCTGCAAGAACAATAGAGCCCGAACAAGGCTGAAATGCAGTTAGCGCACAGTCTTGGTGCTCCCATACTGGAACGATTGTTGCCTGTATTAGAGTTAGTTTTTCTTTAACTTTTCAAAACTTTTTCATTGCAATTTCATCGCCTTATCATCCCAGCTTTTGTGTGTGTGTGTGTGGTCCCAAATGTAATTAAGTGCGACACTTTAGTCCCTATTTCCTAGCAACGTCGCTGTTCTAATTTCGCAACAAAATAAGTTTATTTACATGTGTGTGTGTGTCAGTCTGTGATTTGTCATCATTTGCGAGCTGCGAGAAGTGTGGGCGGAGAAAGCCATTCAGCTTCTGTCTGTTTTGCGGTGGCATTGGTTCTTTGTTTGAGCCGGGAATTCCCTCCTTTCTCCATTCTATTCCCCGAAAATTCGCTGGCTTTTCACAATGGCTTTGCGGGCACTTTTAAATGACATTTTTGCGTAGTTTCCCGCTGTCCAATCTCCAGCTTTTCCAGCATTGTTTGCCATATCTTTTTTATGTGTTTTTTTACAGGATTTTCATTCGTTTGCATGACCATTTGTACTAATTTCCCCATGGTCTATCTAGTGAACAGAGCAAGAACATATGAATTTGAAAAAATATCAGACCTTAAATGCAAATGAAAATATAAAATTTATATAGTTTTAAATAAGGTTTAGTTATTTTATGAAAAAACTCTTTCTATTTGAAGTATTTATTTAATAACTTAATTGTTTTCTATTTAATACCCCTTTTCCCCACCTTAAACTATTTTTATGAACACATTTGTTTCTCCAGGACATCCCCCATTTCGTGTATATGTGTGTAAACAAGTTTCTGCGGTTCTATCCCTGCTACAGTCCTCGTCCCTCTCCAGTTATTTGAACTTACATATATTGAAATTGAGGTTAGTTTTTGCTGCTGTCTGGACGCTGTTGCTATTGTTGCTATTGTTACTGCCTTTGTCTGCCGTCAACCGATAAGACAATTTAAAGTTTTTAAGTGGTTCAAGTGGCAAAGTCCTCCCAGGAGCATCGATTAGAGCATAATGTTCCCTGGCACAAACTTTTTGCTAATAATGAGAGGCAAAGTCTGGGGATGGATGAATCGGTAGATGGCTGAAACTGGAATTTATGGAACTCGCAATCAGTTTGTGAGACGCGCAACATATGGCAAGCAATGCCTGAATTCCATTCCGAAGCAAACAAAAATCGAACATGATTTTTTTCCAATACGATTTCTGTACCCCTTCTTCTTGGTTTCGTTTCTTTTTTCACACACACTCTTCGCTCTTCCGAAAATAAAATGCTTGCAGAGTAAACAAACAGTTGGTTGTGCCGCCACATACATGTATATACATATATATGCGAAGAGGGGGCCTATGGAATAAAATTTGTTTATATTGAAGTCGTGGTCGTTGGGAGAAAAATATGCAAAAGGTCGATGGGCGATATATGTTCAGGGCTGGCTTTGATGGATGGCAAAAAACGAGGGGAGTGTGTTGATACTTGATGAACAGCCTGAAATTCGCAGGAAAAAATACTCGGAAATTCCAGGGAATCCAAGGAAATCTTGTTGCTTCGTAATGGCATTATATATCCTTTTGACTTTAACCAGCTTATTAGAAAAGTTCCGTACCCTAAAATGAACCCAAACTAATCATAATTTCCATCTTTTTTTTGCTTGTATCTTTACAGGTAAGCTGAGAACATCAAAGTTAAACTTGGGCAAACTATTTCAATCTGTTCTCTAGCACGAGTTCAGAGAGTCCAGGACACGGAGTCTGGTCTTAATTATGCACTTCAAAGGCGGCAGATTCGACGAGAGCCAAATTATTTGAACTGCGACCCGAAAATTGCATGGTAAAGTGGGGTTTTTCCATGGCCAGCCGGGATAGCCCGGGTGGCCTGGCCATTCGAGCAGCCGAGCAGCTTAATTAAATTGCAATTTCCCCGCCGGCGACCGGCGACGGGCGACAAGCGACGCGTCGATGGCAAAGTCAGCAGGAAACGGACAAATGGGGGTGGTGGGTGGGTAGGTGGTTTGAGAGCAAACGCTGGGGGCCCAACGCCCAGCATCCAACAGCAGAATCGCGCGAAAGTTGCAAAAATAACAACATAAAGTTGCCAAAACAGCAAGGGAAACAACAGCGGAAAGCGTGAAAATTCATTATTTTCCCGGGGACATGAAAAATGCAAGAAATTTGCTGGAAAATCTAGGCGGGAATACCAAATGAAGGGAGTAATAGTATGTACACACTGAGTATGTTTTAGGAACGATTACGTCTGTCTGCCTTCCTCCATAATCCAAGAGTTTTTTTTTTCTTGCAATTTTTGCGAGCATTTTTGAAGGGCCATAAACCCCTTGATTCAACTCAATCTCAATCAACTCTTGTCGACAAACTAATTTCTCTCCCGTTTGCTTTGTTCACTTCAGTTTTCCTTTTTTCCGGCTGCTTGCCTGGCTCTTCAGCCTCTCCAGCCTCTTGAGGGGCCTCCTCAGGGCCCCTGCTCTTCACATTTTCCGCACGCGTTTTATCGCTTGATTCTGTGTGCCAAATCTTGTGATGCTGCGAGGAGCGAAGTGAAAATAATTAGAATATTGGCTCAATTGTTCGGAAAATCCCAAGGAAAAAGAAGCGAGCATAATCAGCATAAAAATCGATTGAACGATGATGATGATGATGGGGTCATCAATGGCAGCGATAATAATTATAGGGGATGCCGATGACGATGATGATGTGCAGCATTCCCATTTAATTGGGAGCTCTCCGTATCTCTCTCTCTCCCTCTGTGTGAAAACTTAATATTTCCCCCTTTTTATATCGTTCTTTGTTGTTTCGCAATGCGAAAAGAAAAAGAAACAAATCGCCAGCCCATAAATCAAAGGCATTTCTCTGCCCCAGACAGCCCCAAAGATAAGCGAATATTTATAAATAAATAAATGTAGCTCGCCTGCGGGGAACACAAACCGCTGAATGTTTGGGATATTCCAGCCTTGCGGCTAATTGAATTGCCATCTGATGCGGGCGAGCGGGCGCCCCGGACAAGGTCGACTTATCGACTGTGACATTATTTGGGCAATCCTTTTCTATAATTCATAATACAGCGGTAAATGCCAGGCGTCCTTGCGTTCTTTTGTGTGAAACCCAAAAAAATCGTGCATAAAATGCGCAGAAAAAATGGGGAAATTTACACGGGAGAAAAAAATCTGGGTAATATTTACTTTTTTAAATAATTAAGTGAGGGTAAAAATAAATCAGAGTTTATTTTTAATATGAATTTATTATTAATATGAATAAATAATATAATATGTACATATGTACATAATATGTACACGTAACCAAGTAAGATATAGGAAATATAAATTTAAAAAGGTGTCTAAAAGTATGCTTTGATCTTTTTTGAAGGGACTCAAGGGATAAATTCTTAAATAAAATTCAAATCATGTTTTTAGACACTTTTAAAATTGGTTTTAAATCCGTTCCGTCTTTTCTTAAATCTAAAAATAAAAGATTTTATTTATAAAAATACTTACAAATAAGAAATCAAAGAAACTGAAGTCAACAAATCTTATTCTTGCCTTTATTGTATTTTTAAACAATATTATGCTTATTATTATGCTTATTAAATATATTCCGAGTTATTAAATTGTTCAACTAAACACAATATTTCCCTTAGTGCACCCTCGCTCATCCCTTACTCCTTGCAAACAAGACTGAAAAAAATCCAAAGACAAGGAGAATTCGGTTGCTTGCGTGAGCTTTAAATATTATAGCATACTTTTCGGCGCCAGGCACTTTGTCGTGGGCGTTCGTGCGAAAATCCTTGGCGAGGCGACGGCTAAGGAGCAAAAGCAAAAGGCAAATGTCGGACACACAGAGAGACACCGAGAAAGGCTAGGGGAAGCGAAGGGAGAAGGCACAATGACGCGCAGCAGCTACTCCAATATTTACGTAATAAAAAATTCAATTTAGCGAAAGTTTAAAAAACGATGGAGCGAAATTGGCATCGATGCGGATGTTCGGGATGTTCGGATGTTGGATATACGATACATATATACATATATATAGGAGATAACCCATCGCATCGCGTCGCATCGCTGCGGAAGCAGCTGCAACCTTTCGCTGGGCTAATGCGGATGCCCTTATCCTCACCCTATTTCCCGGCCACCTTGCAGATCCGTGGAATCCCTGGGATCCTTGAAGCACATCAATTTCAGTCCCCTGGCCATAAATTCGATTTGCAAGTGCAGGGCAAACATCTCCCGCAGTGTCTCTTGCCTTCCCTCTCTCTCTCTCTGTGAGCATCGATTACTGAAGGATAGTTTTTTCCCTCAGGGAATTCCGGCGGGGTCCCCGGTCTGCCAACCCCCCGCGCTGCTTGTTCAATTTTCAGCTTGAAATGTAAAAAGTAAACTACGCAAAATTTGAAACTGATTGCGCCTGAGGCGAATGACAAACACACACACCGAGGACAGAGGAGTGATAGGAGCAGATACACTGGGAATAAATAAGCAGAGAACTTTTACAGTGTAATAAATGTTATTAAAATTAATTTATAAAAGTAAAACATGTAGAAAACAAGAAAGGAAGCTAACTTCGGCATGCCGAAGTTTAAATACCCTTGCAGTAAGTAGATAAAAAAGAAGAAAAATGTTCTGACTTTTTCGCTTTCTCGGGTACTGTCATAAAATAAATGTTGCCAGAGTGTTGCTGGCGAAAAATGTTGCTAGCAACAAAGCCAAACAGATATATATTTTCCTATGGCAGCTATATGTTATAGTGGTCTGATTTTGATCAAATTAAAACCGAAATTCTGGAATAATACAAAATGGCCATGTCTCAAATTTTATGAAAATATGTGAAAAATTGGCTTAGTTAGATTTTTTTTCTTAAAATTTTCCGATCGGTCCTATGGAAGCTATATGATATACTTGTCCGATTCCGGCCCGTTCCGACTTATATAGTAGTGAGAGCATATAGAAGACTATCTGCAAAGTTTCATTCAGATAGCTTCAAAACTGAGAGACTAGT
>VNJU01003024.1:0-40826 GCA_008042675.1 Drosophila seguyi | reverse complement strand
ATCGTGAGCAGCGCCTTATCGTTTTCATCACCTGCCTGCTGGCTACTCTTCCCAAGGGTCAGGGCCAAAGCGTCGGCAGTGTGACCTCCGTACGGGGAGCGAGCAACCTGAGTTGCCCAAACTGCAATCGCACTTCCGACCTGCCCGAGGTGAGGGGCAGCAAGTTCCTGTACTTTGGCTTCGGTAGCAACATGCTGGCCCAGCGGATACACATTCAAAATCCCACAGCGGTGAGAATAGGACCCGCCCGACTTCCCGACTATCGGCTGGACTTTGCCTCTGAGTCGAATCGCTGGAATGGAGCGGTGGCCACCATTGTGCCCACTCAGGGCGACGAGGCGTGGGGCACTCTCTGGGAGATTGATCTCAGCAATCTGCCGGATATTGACAAGTAAATGTTGCACCTTAAATGTAATTATTATAATAACTCTGTTCCCGATTTAACTTTGCAGCCAGGAGGGCGTTCATTTGGGCATTTACAAACCCCAAACAGTGTACGTGAAGCTACGTAATGAGGCCAAAGATACTCCAGCCCGCGCTTACCTGCTGAACCAGCAACCAGAGAGCAATCTCTACGAATTATCTAGGGACTTGATTCCCGAATCCCGTCAACCCTCTAAAACCTATCTTCAGTGCCTGGTTCGAGGCGCCATCGAGAGTTCCGTTCCCGAGGACTATGTCCAGCGATTGAGGAGCATCAAGCACAATGGTCATGTCGCCCGAAAGCTGGAGAGACAACTGGAGCTACAGGACATCGTATTATAATCTAAACTGAACTGAACTAATAAGAAAATAAAAGTAACTAAGTATAGGAAAAAAAAAAGTGAAATCTTTATTAATATGAAAACTAATCAATAAAATCTGATTCTGTGGAAAATAGATTGTTGTTCAACAAAATCAGTTTAATAGGCATAATTGAAAAATAAGTAAAAATAATATAGCAAACTAAATAGTTTTGTTTGTAAATTCCTGGAATATAAAGTAAAAGTTTAGTTTAGTGGCTAGCTAATATAATCTTGGCTTAATATTTATAAGGAATGCCATTCCAAAGACTGATTAAGAGCTGCTAGAGATTTAGATTAGAGATTAATTTAGAGACACTTTCGAGTTAACTCATTCCGATTTAAGTGCTCAGTTTGCAATCAGCTGGCAGCCACATCGCATCATAGAAATTCCCAGCTAGAAATATAAAGCAAATATATATTTTTTTCCTATGAATCGTAAACGTTTTATAAGCTTAATTACCTGCCTTGTGGTACTACTTCCCAAAGGTCGTTATTCCTTGAACTTAAAAGATGAAAGCGGCAACAAATTCCTGAACTTTGCCTTCGCAAGCAACATGATGGCAAAAAGGATATATGTATATAGAGACCCCTAGGGCAGTTAGAATAGGATCTGCTCGACTTCAGGACTACCGCCTAGACTTTGCCCACGAGTCGAGCCGCTGGAACGGAGCCGTGGCCACCGTCGTACCCACAAAGGGAGCTGAGACGTGGGGTACACTCTGGCAGATCGATAAAAGCGACCAATTGAACATAGAGAAGTAAATATTTAAATAAATTATTATTTTTTATTATATTTATAATTTCTTGAAATAGCCAAATAGGCGTGAATCATGGCCTCTACGAGGCACACACGGTCTACGTGAAGCTGGAAAATGAGACCGAGGCTACTCCAGCCATAACTTATCTGCTGACCCAGCAGCCAGACAGCAATCTGTACAACCTGACCCCGGATTGGATCCCAGAGTCCCGTCAGCCCTCGAAAACCTATCTCCAGAGTATCGTAAGGGGCGCCATCGAGAGCTCTTTGCCCGAGGATTACGTCCACCAATTGAGGAGCATCAAGCACAATGGTCGCATCTCCGAAGAAATGGAGAAAGAGCTGGGGCTGAAGGATATTGTGCTATATATATATAATATAAATACAAGTAAAGGATATGCTTAATTTTTTTTATATATGCTTGAGGGTCTTTTTTTGGGGTATAAAGCATAGTAAAATAAATTTTAATATAAGGTTTCAATGCGCATAATTGTACATTTTTATTTATTTACTTATATTTTACATAATATTATATTTAAAACATATTATTATTATACTCTTAAGTTAATGTTAATTTTTAAAAATTCTTTCAAGATGGAGCGACACCTGGCGAAAAAAAAACGGCAGGCCACATGTTTCAATTTAAGCCGCATTTATATATTGGCGCTGTTCTTATACTGCTCTAAAATATTTTTAGAGCCGTTCTAAAAACTACGTATAGCCATGTTGCGAACCCTTACAGCTTTTGATAAGAATTGAAAATAAAGGCAACAGTTCCATTGTTCTCAGTGTCAGTACTGTTCCATCTGTCGGTCCGAGTTGAGTAAACAAATAAATGTTTGACACGTGTACGTTTTTAATTAAATTACGAAACCCAAAGTACAAATACACAAACAATATTATAAGCTAAAACCAGTAAAAATTAATGCAAAAGTAAGTTTTCTTTAAGAATAAAAATATTAAAGAGTGTGGCAAATATTTATGCAGAAAACAGCTGATATGATTTACAATTTAAAAGCTTAATGACATGCGAGTTTTAAGAGCTTAACCAAACAGCTGGTTTGAAAATAATAAAATAAAAAATAAAATACAGTTTGCAAAAGTAATTTAAATATTTTATATTATTTAATTGGTTTAAATTTTTGTTTTACCTTAATTTTCTTTTTTATTTAATTGTTTTATTTCTGAGTTAAATGTCTTTAGCCGATTTTCCAACCAGTTCTATTAGAACTTTGGTACAGTTTGGAATGCATTGCTATAAAAATATTCACTGTTGCTAAATATTTAAGTTATATTTCCTTTTTCCTTTTAAATATATATATTTATAATTTATTTACAGATCAAACTACCTCATAAATATGGCCAATAAATTTTATTATTTCGGCTTTGGCAGCAATATGCTAGCCAGTCGGATTCATATACAAAATCCAACTGCCAAGAGAATAGGAGCCGGGCGATTGGAGGTAAGATATAAATACTATTATTTACCTAATCTGTATATATAATTCATTATTTAATTAACAGGACTACCGCCTGGACTTTCACACGGGATCTAAAAACTGGTTAGGTTCTCCTGCCACAATTGTGCCCACTCAGGGAGCTCATGTCTATGGAGCCATTTGGGAGATAGATATGTGCAATCTTAAGGATTTGGATGAGTATGGAGTCTCCCCGAATATTCTTTACTTTCTTGTAATATTAAATTATTTTCCCCACAGCCAGGAAAGTGTGCCCGATGGCGTTTACATTCCCATCAGTGTGCCCGTTCACTCTCTGACTTCAAATACAAGTATTACCTGTCGTGCCTATCACCTCACAAATCAGCCCCAAACCGAGATTCATGCCAGCGGTGCCCAGGATAATGTTCCCTACGATCGTCAGCCTTCGAAAACATATCTCAAGGTGTTGGTAAAGGGAGCCAGGGAATCCGGCATACCCGAAGATTATGTCAAGTGGTTGAGGGGTATTAAGCATAATGGCAAGGAAGTGCCAGCAATGGAGGAGAAGCTGGAACTGGACGACGTAGAACTAAGTTCCTAACTAATTAACTAAATGGGAACGTAAGGAATTCTTATAAATATATGACGAAATTTTAACTGAATGATATTTGGATCGTCTTAAGTACAAACTAAATAAAATTACATGTGCATTGTAGTATTAGATGTTTTTGAATTTTAAAAGAATTTAAATCATTTATACATATTTTATGTTTAGCTTACCATTTCAACTCTTTCTTATTAACTTTGCACTTTAAAAATGTCTTGAGAACCTTTTATCCAACTCCTAAGGACAAAAACTTTGATTACCTTACTCCCGGAAAATACTTTTGTCCCCAAAACGGAATTTAATTAATTTGAATCACTTATTTATGATGATTACCACCAATTTCCCGTCGGCACCCCATTCAGACAATGGCCGAAAATTTCGCTCTGCAAAGAGGAAACAAAACTTTTGAGTTTTTCCCATCGAAGACGGGCTCTTGCCTAAAGTGCAATTAAAGTGCAATTTAGTGTGCACTCCAAAGCTGCTGCCGTCGCCAAGGATGATGATGATGCTCCACGAGTCTAACGAAGCTCATCTCAGGCTGGTCGATCCCTAGCTCCTGTCCTTATTAATTTAAATTTGAAGTTTTCGGTGGCACTCACTCCTTTCCGCCAGCCTTTTGAGGCTCCTTTTGGCTGCTGAACATTTGCATATTGTTCGGGGAGACGCACTTTGGCCACTCGGAGAGTCCAAATTGTGTGTGCCAAAGTAATAATAAACATAATTTCCTGTAGCAGAAGCTTAGGGCAATATCTGGCACTTGGGAAAATAAGTGGAGACTTGAAGAAAATATTTTTATTAATACCTTTGAGGGCGTTTTCTGAAATTAAATAAAACCATCTCTTTAAAACAGTTTCAAGAACTGTTCCTTTTTATTTTGTACAAAGTTGTTTCGCCAGACACTAGTTGATTTTTCCAAGTGTACTTGTTTTCCCCAGTTAGCAGCTAATTCCAGGAGCTCCATCTGCACCAGCTGACCCTCGTTGCCAAAGTTGCCGACCCTGCTGTGTAGGTGGCAAATAAAAGTCTGCCCCTTTGCCGACTTTAACAAAGTAAAAACTTCGCTTCGAGCTGGAGCTCGGGCTCTTGTTGCGGTTTGTTCACTTTGTGCAGTTGTAAATTAAATTTGCAAACGGTCGTCGGTCGGTAGTTTATAATCGTTTGGGAATTGAAATGCAGTCGGAGTCGATTTTTGGCCCAAGTCGGAAACTTCTCTGTTTCGCTTCTTGGCCAAAGTTTTGGCTCAACATTTTTATTGCATTTGTGGCGCCGACGCCCCCGTAGTCATCGTGTTGGGAAAATACTCCTGGCTTTGAGCTCGAGCCTGACTGCACTCGTCCTCAGCTCGGTCATTAATTATTTAAAATGCACGGCGCCATAACCATTTAGAAGAGTCTCGTTCTCGCCAGTAACATGTGCCAACAGGCCACAAAGTAAGCGACAGCACGGAGGGGAAATGCAGCACAAATAACAACAGAACGAAGCCGGGCCCTTGTAATCATAAAAGTTAACGATTTAACAAAAAATAAGATTCAACGAAACCGACGTTTGAAATGCCCTGAATAAAATTATTTATAAGATTATAGGGATTTAAATTTAAAACAAAATCCTACGCCCGGACAGCAGCATTCTTCGAGCTGGATTGTCATCTTACCTATTTACTTGTAAATATTATACAACATTTCAAGGAAAAACAAAACAAAGGTTGTTCATTAAGAATTTGTTTACAAATTTTTCGGTGTTTTATAATTATTTCTAATGGTATCCAATGGTATTTAAAATTTAAAGAAACCTAACATCCGTCTTTATATTGATAGTTATTTTTTCTAATTTTGTATGCATTTTTTAAATTTGTTTTGACATTATAACTCCCTCGATTATTCAAACTACCTTTTTAAGTAAACTGCCATCAAAATCACAACGACAAGTGACGAACAGTTGCACAGAGCTACACCGCAGGACGAAGGGACATCGAGGTTTCCCAGAACGGCCTCAGCTGCTCGTTTCGCATTTTGCGGGCAAGGGAATTTAATTAAAATCAAGCACTCGCAGCCCTTATTTGGCCCATTTGCCACACCTTCAGAGCTGCAGCTCAGCTCAGCTCGTCGTTTAGTTTCAATCAAAGTAGCAGCGACAAACACAAACACTCCAAAAAAAAGGACAAAAATTTTACGCAAATTGACAACAGAAGCGACGACAACAAGCATGGGGGGGTAGGATTGTATGGGATGCCATGTCAATAAAAATAAAAACTGTTTCAGATGGGACGCATCGTGCTGGCGACGAACTCATCTTGTCAGTTGGTCGTAATTGAAACTCATTAGCGTGCATTTTAGTGGCAATTCTGGAGCTGCGACAGCCGAAAGCCGAAAGGCAACCCTTTTCCGGGACTTTCCATGGGGTGTCCGGGGATTTCCCTGCTGCCAAACACTCTCTGGCTGGCTTGGGTGGTGGTTATATGTGGTGCGTGCGGTTTATGTGGTAAGTGTGTCATCATTATGACTGCCATGGGTTTTTGCCCGCTTTTACTTTTTTTTATTTGTTGGAGCCTTTAGTGAGTGAGAGGGGTTTGATTGTTCTCGTTTTTTAGTTGAATAACAGAATTCTCTTTAAAAAGTACACAATTTTTAAAAGCAAAGTTAGTAATTATAAAAAGCAAGCCATTTAATTAAAAATATATTTAAATATATTTGTATAAAAATACATACCACACTATTATTGGTTTCGAAGTTAATATAGTTTCTCAATCTTTTTAGTGAAATATACATTTTACACTCATTTACGCACAAAGCGACCACATATCATCATTAATTGGCTTGTCATCGGCACAAAGGATTAAAAATCCCACCAAACCGCAGCCAGGCGCGTCAGAAACTTTGCCAATTCGTTGTCGCAAACTACAAAAAAACTCACACACTTTACACTTTACACTTTACACTTTACACTACCCTCCATCCACGACAAACCTAATAAATTTTAATTGAAGAACTCGCCAAGTCCCTGTAATTATGCCACACACATATGAGGCGTCAAAGGCCACGCGGGACTTGAAGGGGTTAATGGAAACCCTGAAGAAGTAAAAGGAAAATGAAAACCTTTCAATGGACCCAAGGTAAATTCAATTTGTCAGCCCAGTAAGAAACTGAACTTGAAGGCTTATTTGCATATAGTTTCTAAGAGTTCAAAGTGTTTGAAAGTTTCTAATGATGGAAAACTATTAATTACCAAAGTAACAAGGCTCTCGATGAGCAACCATATTTGAGGAAAATGGAAATTGAAAATGGATTACTAAAAAGGTGGTATAATCTCTGGGGATTATAGTAAAAACTTAGACCAAGAACTGCCAGTTTAGAGAAGTCTTCAAATTAAATACTTGACCCTTTGAAGAAATACTTTGACAAATTTAAAACCTTGAACCCTAGACAGAACCTTTCAGGTTTCATTCAAATTCTTTGTTTTTATCTCTCTAGTCTTTTTTAAAAACAATAAAGTTAAACCTCGCACCGGAAAAGACCAACTCCGACAGGAAGAAGTGCCCCTGGGGCTGGGATGCACAAATAAAACCGAAAAATGCAATCGGAATCTGGACGGCAGACACGCTAATCAAATTAAGCGCAATATTTGGTTTTCATATTCCATCGAGAGGATGAAATGCAACTGCCGCCTGGCCGCGGGCATTAATTACACTTAAATGTTGACCACATGCCAGGATTTGACAGAGACACAAAGTCAATAGCTTGGCCCAAGTGCAACCCTCCTCCAGCTGCCGGCTTCAGTTTCAGCTTTTAGATTCGTCGGAACTCCAAAGTCCACTTGGCTTTGTCCAATGTTCCCCTGAGGCTGCCAGCGGCGGTTGCATTTTTTGACAAATTCGCCGACACGCATGCAGTGTCAACAACGAGGCTCAAGGAGGAGAGGCTGTGATTAAATCATTAAATTCATACGCTCCATGGGTTGCACTTTTCTCATTTTATAGAGGTCTACACTGGGATATTTTTAAGAATATTTTTAAAGACTCTTTTGAAAGGGTTTTGTGAAGGCTTTACTTGAGAAATTTCTTGCAAAATATTAAAACTAAAGAAATTAATATTTGTTTTAAAACAAAATTATATGACATTGTAAGAAATGAGGACTATTTATTATTAAAATATTTAAAAATATATTTAAAATCCTAAACAATTTTATACTTTTCCCTTATCTCATACAAACCCCTAATATTTTTTACCGTGTGACATTATTCCCTCTGAGCTTGACCACCACCCTGGGAGATTGTCACTTGCTGATTATTCGGTTTCCGTTTTCATTAAAATGCACACATCCCTTTGCCCGCTGCATCAATGGATGTTGCATTGGGTTTTCTGTCCATTTACAACCTTTTGGGGGGTTTGGGTAAATGCTTTTGGGGCATTTTTTAATTAAACGGCATGCAGCGGAGTTAGGATTTTAATGTCACCACCTTGCTCTGTGGGTGGCAATGCAGCAGCATTAGCAGCAGCGCCTTTGGTGGCACGTGCACTTTGACAAATATTTTAGGCACACAATTGCAGTGCCAGAGAGTTGAAGTTTGGGGTCACTACAAAGGATGACTAATTCCTCTAAGGCTGAAAGTGTTTTGAGCTGAGCTGAAATTTAGAAGGGTTTGCTATGCATTTTACGAAAAAAATAAACTAAAAAATGCTTTACTATCTAAATAGGAATAAAAACAATTAAATAAAATTACATACACTAGTTTTACTAGGCTGAATTTGCAGATTTTCTTATCAAATATTAACCCGCAGTAGCTTAAAACTAATATAACTCATCAAAGTATTTAAAAAACTCCTTAAACATTACAAAATCAGGCAACTTCCCAACCAAAACGAGCTTCATCTCGCTCTTAGTGCATTAATTCAAACTTAAACCAGTAAATGAAAAATACATTTTACATTTTCATTTTGGCATATTCGCTTAAAAGCTTTTCCCGGCGATGGCAGAAAATAAACGAACGACGGAGAGTGCAGCCGTGGCTCTGACTTCCTGCCAGATTTCCTGGCCCTCCCGGTCCTCGCCCTACAACATACTAAATAACCTTGTTAGCGTTTTTAATTAAAGGTGTAAATATTGATATTTACCCACGCAGACCTGCACACGGCTTTCCCCCACCTTAACAGCCCCCCCGCGAAACTGATGCCGGCGGCTGTTGGCGACTGCCACGGAAATGCATTTTCGCAAAAAGTCAAATAAACTATGTGGAAATATGAGCCGGTTATTAAATACGGTTATATGCGGAGCCGGGTTTCGCCTTCGACAATGTCGTTTTTTGTGGTATTACGGGGAAAACCTCAGTAGCTTGGTCTGGTCATGGCAAATGTGAGGGAGATAGTATTTGTTAGTAATAATTCGGGTCTCACTGCTACTTCTTTATAAATAATATATATTTTATTAAGTAGAAATAAACTGTACTTATCTGTAAAATCAAAGCTTAATTCCTAATTGTATTCCAAAATCCAGGAGATACTCCCTTGCCCTCTAATTTCGTATAAAATGAAACCCCTTCCTGACAGCCGCTGGCTATTAAAACGGCAAATGCACTCAAAGGCCCCTCTGGTTCGCATCAATAACGCACACTTGACGCTCCAAATTAAATAACCATCATCAGAATCAATAGGAATATGGTAATGGGAATGGGGAGGTATCCCCACACATGATAAAGCAGGCAAAAATCTCACTTTCCCAGGTGCACAGCCGTGACCCGGGCTCTCGGCAAATTGAGTTAACTCTGGCCTAAAAGCGTAGCCTCACAATGTAAAAGGAGAGTGGTAGTGTGTGTGGCCCAAAGGCCAGTTAAGTTTTGTGCAAAAAATGTTAATTTTAATTAAGGCCTGCTATCGACACCCGAACAGACACGATGCATTTTAAGGCACTCTCCACTCGACGCCACTCCACACTCAGCTCCACTCCAAAGTGCAATGCAGCGCAACTGATGCACTTTATGGACAGACCCGACTGAGTTGGATTGAATTGGCTAGAACCAGGAGCACTGGAAGAAAGGGGAGGTAATCTTTTAAAGTTTAAATAAGTTAGTGGGACTTAGGGAATTTTTGTAAAGCGTAACAATGAGTTTAAGACCTTGTTTTAATTTATACATAAATAAAATAGTGCCTTGTCTTAACCAACAATTGTTCTGCTTATAAATTTCTAACTTTTACTTTACTTTTATTTAAAATTCCCTAATATTTACACATTTTCCGATCAGTGCAATTCCTGATACTGGGACCGTAATGGAGCCTGTTCTGGCCTCCTGTTCATTGTGGTCGTGTCATGGACATGTGTAAACATTAACACAACATTGTTGTGCCCGCCCACCACCAGCGACTGGGAGAGAGCCAGAGGTTAGACAGAGAAGAGGTCACCAGAGAACATTAGTTGGGAAGGCCGTGCAACAATTTGTTGCATACCACACACATCGTCAGCGGCAGCCAGGCGTTGTGCTTTTATTATGACGACATAAAGAGTATTTTCAAAAAGGGAATCATATTGCCCTTATAGTTGGTTATTAACTATATAGGTTTTATTTTTTTTAGGGTTTAAGTTGCTGAATTGTTAGAAAGAATGAATTTTGGGTAAATTCATAAACTAATCATAGAAGACAGTATAAGAAAATTGCATGAAAAAGTGTTTAAAATATGCTCTTCTTAGACATTTTTGTAGATTATAATTTTCATGTTTAATTAAAATTTTTAAAAGGTAATTTTAAAGCTTAATAATATATACTTAAATATATCAATTTTAATTGTAAACAATAATAATAATTACTCGTCGTTTAATATATAAAAAATCTCTTAAACAAGCTAACATTTTCCATAATTTTCCAGCATCCCAGTAAAAGAAACATGCTCATTTACAAATCTAATATTAATATTTTCAAAGGAACTTCCCAATTCGTATATTTAAATAAAACCTCAAACATTGCTCTTTTTAAGTCCATCGTTTTTTTTTTTTTGCATTTTGCTGGACCACTTAAAAATTTAAATTAGCGCTGGCCGAGTGAATTGCATTAGCGCGCTTTTTAATTCGCTTCGTAAATATTTCAGCTCCATACGTATGAATTTTTCAGCATTTTAACGTGTTGGCCAAGCCGATGATTATCCTGCGGCTTATCAGCGCCTGAACAGGCTCCGCGCAGGACATTGTCCCCCTCTTTTTCTCCTCGTGCCTGTTATTGAAAAGCAATTAAAAAATCGTGGCGCCAAGCGACTGTGGAAATTATTGAATTATAATGCACGATGCGATGCTGGACTGTTGAGTTTCAGCTCATAAATATAAATAGGTGTGTGCATTTTGAAAGAGTTCGGTGGAAGGGAACTCAAAATTAACTTTGTTTTAGAGGGGAAGAAATTTCAAATGAATCTGAATGATTATAGTTAACAAACAGCTAAATTTAAAATGTGGAAAACACTCATTAACTTCTTGAAGGACTCTCCGCATTTATTCCAAAAATTTAAAGCATATTTTACCCAACTTTCCACCTACTTATGTGAGAATAATCCGACAATCTGCTTATTGTTATTAAATTCTCATCTGACCTCCCTCAGCTCGACTCGCTAATTGCGCCTATCGGATTACCAACGCCAAAAGCTATTTTCAATAACAAACTGCAAAGTGAGGAGTGCAAAAATGAAAATTTTATAATTGGCTTTTCGGAAACCAAAAAAAGAAATAACAGCACGGAGAGAAAAGATAAAAACAGAGACTGCTTCGCGTTGCATACGAATATAATTAGCATAAAATAAAACAAACATCGAGACGAGCCAAAAAATATTAAATTTCAAGCAATTAAAAAATGCGCAACGCTGAAAAGCGCGCTAAGGATTCTGGCCTCCGGCCAAAAGAATAAAAAGGGTTGCAAAGGATATCAAATTACCACGAGAGGAAAATACAGCCAAGTCAAAAGTGGAGTCTCGCTTTTTTTTATTCGGCTAAGACAAACAAATAAATCGAGGATTTTTATTTCTGGCCCAAGAAGCTTAGAGCCATAAACGCAATCAAAGCCAATCCGAAGCAACGACTCGGCAAATAGTCGTAAAGGTCATAAAAATTGTCTTAAACGAAATGAGCCCCGGAACCAGCCTTTTTCCGCTCATTCATTTTCCCTCAACCACCCTCAACACAACATTTTTTTCTGTAAACTGTGAACAGAACGATAAAAATTTTGCCCTCAACACCTGTGACCACAATTAAGCCGCGTTAAGCGTTTCCAAGGAAAAACTTTTCCACAGTCAAATTGAGTTAAAACTCGACGGACAAAACTTTTTCAGCGGCCAATTTTTTGTGACCTCGGTCGAAGTCGCTTCTACGTGCAGAAAGTTGATAATTTAATTGAAGTTGTTAACCATTTTTTTTTTTGTATTTTTTCAGCCAGCGCAATTATATAAAAAAGGAATTTATTTTTTTGTATATGGAAAAGGGGAAAAAGGTCTCGAGGAGCCTTATTAAAATTTTGTTGAAATATAATTAAAGTCATGCTGAATTTAATTGCACAACTGACAAGGGTTTCTCAATGCAAAAAAAAAGGGTTATAGAAATTAAATTAAAAGGATTTCAGAAGGTGGTAGACTCTATAAGCAGGTGGTGACTATAAAAATTATAATTTAAAAAAATATAAGATTTATATTTAATATTTCTGTTTGAATTATTATTCTGCTTTAAGTAAAGGCTTGTAGTTTTTTGAGAAATATAATCTTTGTCGTTCTAAATTCTATATTTTAATAATTATACAACATTTTCCAGTTCGTAAATTTATGAAATCTCAACCATGTATTTTTCTTACTTTCAAAAACTTCAAATAGTATTATTTTTATTTCCTAAAACATCTATTGTATGTGTGTTAATACACATAAAATGTACCTTCCCCCAATGCACTTTTCCAAAGAAAATAATCTCAAATTCGACCCGATTTCATTGCCAATTTCCCCAACTCCAAACAATCTCCACTTTCGTTTTCAATTTGGCAACAATTTGCTGTAATCTAAGACCCAATCAGAAGTCAAATACTAATAATGAAGCCAGACAACAGCACATTCCACCTCCATTGTCGAGCATCAAATTTTGGCCAAAGGCGGCCTGCTAAAAAAAAACTCAAACCGAAATTACCATATCGAAGGCAGAAAAAAATAGAAAACGATACCAAAGGCAGGACACACATCCCCGAAATATTGCAATTATTTGCGGAATGCACTCGCCGAGGACTTTATTGAGGCGCAAAAGGAAACCGAGCGGAGCGCAAATTGAAACAAAATGAACAAATCAGGCAGCAAATTTGCATGCGACAACATTTTCCGACTCCTTGTCCAATTTCCTAGCACCAGGACCAGGGGATCGACTTATTGGCAATTTTTATAGTTCACCGAGGGTTGCACAGTTATCTTTCCTCTTGGGGGTTGGGGGTGTGTGTGTGGGTTTATTGGGGAATCTGGGAGAATGTCAGTGCAAATTTATGTTTATTGAGGCAAGAATTTCACGATGTCATAAGAGTGGCTTTTTTTTGGAGAGGAGGCTGCAACTATTAAATACTCTTTAAGGAAAAATTTGGGAATAAATTGAAATTAAACTTAGACAATAGAGGATTTGTTTTAAATTAAAATTAGGAAGTAAATAAGCTGGAAGAAATAAGATAAATTAAGGGTATTCTTTTAAAAATTTGAATTGTACCTTTTAACTATTTATTTATTTTAATTTCAATTTAAAAGTATTTTTATTATCATATACTGTTTTTCGCATTTTCGCAATTAAAATACTTTTAAAATTATCACTAAAATAATTCGATTTTCCTAACTTTCCTGTTGCTCTTCGAAATCGATATACCTCTCATATTCCAGTGTATTCCCCGCAATTGTATGCAAATATCCCAGTCGCGGCTACCTTCTCCATATCATATCAATATCCCGGCGATGCCATGGCAACTTTATTTATGCAAATTTCCGAGTCAAATAAGAAAAATATTTCACTTGTCCGCTCCCTTCTACCTTGCCAATTTCTTATTTAATTTTTTCGTGTTGTGTTCGCTTTGGTTTGCTTTCCAATATTTTTTTTTTATTTTTTATTTATGGCAACTAATTTGGTGGAGTGGGCGTGGCTACTCGTACACAAATCAATTCCACTACATTGAAGCAAAAATCAATTGGAATAAGGGGAAGGGGATGGTGCTTTTCAAGTAGCATTCAGACAGACAGACGTAGAGTCCCGGAACAGGACTCGAAATTCTCTTACCGAGCCGGGGCAGGGGTCGGGCAATTATATCTGAAGGATTCGAGTGCTACTCCACAGCAATTCCCGGAGAGAGCGAACAAGTTTATCTGCTCCTGCCGATCCTTTTTCAAGTGCAGGACTCGCTGCTGCCTGCTGCCTGCTGCAACTCAATTAAAATGAGCTCAGGTGTAAATTTTATTGAAAATGTTTAATTGCCGGGGAGTTGGCATCGTCTGGTCGAGACGAGACCCCGAGCCCCTGGCCGCCTCTCGCCTCATTATCTGCTCCATTATACTCGCAGCGATTTTTACTTGTAATTATTTGTTTTCCTACGTCTGACTCACACACACACTGTTGCGCAATGTCCTTTGTCCCAGGATTTATTTTTAGAGGAATATATATATTTATTTGCCTAAGCTGCCACTGACATTGTCCTGCCGATGACTGCCGATGTCGTTCCCTGAATTTGTCTGTATTTATTGTAAGAATGCCATGAGGTGTAGCTTGTAACGAGGTGAGGTTCAGTTGTACTGAAAATAATTCCTTAAGAGAGCCAAAAAACTCCTTGAAATACCCTCCTTACTAACTACCCTTTAGATTTAGCTAGCAACGATGTCCTGCGGCGCTGGCTGCACATTGAAATTTACACAATTAAGTTAATTGCCAATAGTTGTGAGCCCACTTCTGCTACCAGTCCTGGCCTCGAGTTGTTGTTGTGGCAACATCACTTTGTTCACACTCCGCAGAGCCGAGACCCATTTAATTTGAACAATTAATATGGCCCGAATGTCAAACATTATCTAATGCCAAGCACCCGAGTCACGTGACCGCACGAATGCAAAACAGATTTGCGTGATGAATTTATGACTGACATTGATGGGCCCGGCCCGAATCCGGCAGATACTTCAGAGCAGCAGAACCACATATTGTTGCTCTTTTTTCACGCCCGCTCATTATGCAGGATGTTCAGTTTTTTAACCCTTTTCCTTCAGCTCGATCTGCTGCTCATCGTAAAGAGATTACGACCATGGGTCGTGTGTCTGATGTTGATTAAACTGCTGCCATCTTCTCGCTCTTTTATAATTTATGCAAGTTGCGGGAAATTCGATGCGCCCGCATGGTTTGAAAGTGTTTTAAAGTCAGCATAAAATATCTGTTGAAGTATATGTATTGTTTAAGGTTTAAGGATCAAATATTCTCAAATATATTTTTTACATTTGTAGTTCTTAGGAATAGCTTAAACTGAGAATCAAAATAAACTTCCATAGAATTTGCTGTAAGAAAACTCGAACGACATTTTCCCAGAGTATCATTTTTACACCTCCCATTGTTACTTTCCCTTTGAGACCTTCTGTCACACTTGAATCAAAACAAAAATCAACATGCCACAATTAATAACAAATTAACATGATGGGACGCATGACCGGAAGTGAAACCAAAACCGCTCTGGCCAAACATTCAATATAATGAAATGTATTTGTATAAAAATTAAGCGACAAATGCCTTTCGGTTCGAGTTCCAATTTGAGCTCCAGACCCTGCGCATTGTGTTTCTGTGTGCGAGAACAGTTTTGGGACCTCAAATATTTACACTAATCATTGTAAAACATATTCCTCAAGTGCCCCGTAAACCGAAACGGAAGGAAGGAAGGCAGGCCGAAAACAATGGCCAGGATCCCGGGATCTCCTCAGGTCCAGTTTCGGGAGTTTCGTTTTCAGGAGAACAAGGGAAACCGGGCACGGGTCACGTGCCTCATTGCACGTGTCCCTTTTAATGACCAGCGAATTGTGAAAGGAAAATACACACGCTCTTGGACAGAGACCTGAAAATAAAAGGAAAATTCAAAAAGTAAATATTTTATAAATAAGTATTGCGACTACAGGGATACCCTTTAAAAATGAAATATTTTCTTATTTAAATAAAAAAATTATAAGGAGCTTAATCTAATATTCTTATTATAATATAATTATTTAGCAACTTCAATTCTCTTTAATTCAAAAATATATATTTAAAATAACACAAATTTTGTATAGAACTATTTGAAAATATTTTATAACCCTTATTTAGTACACTTTAACTTTAAACTCTACTACCTAACCTAACGAAAAGAATAAATTATCAAATTTCAAAATACCCTTTCCATTACAGGGTACCCAAAGTAACGCGGCTCCTTTTGTTCAGCCTCACAGACACGCATATATATGCACACATACATACATATATCTCTCTGCTATATTGAAATCCAATTCAATGAAATTGTTGCCACGCTCGAGTTCCATTAGACAAAAACCAATCACAACAGCGTGAAAAGGTGGGAAAGCTCCGGCCACTCGATTGCTGGTCAGTCGAAAATATTTCGACAATTTGCATGAACCGCCCCCGCGTGCCTCACACAAAGAAAGGCGTATGTCAGGCATCAATTGAACTCCTTTCTCCGCTCTGAATGGACGAATTGCCCGGACATGCCCCGCCGTGTCCAGGCCGAAGGACCCTTTTTAATTGAGGAACTCGGCTGCGGCGTGTGGCCAGCAACCAGAAACAAACAACAACAAACGGATGACAGCCAACGCCTGACAATTGTCCTTTGGACAGCAAATATTGGAGATTGTGGGGTACCGAAAAGCGGCGAGAAGGATGCAAGGCCTCGCATTTGGGAATTGAATTGAAAGTGGGAGGAAGGAGAGGTGATGGAAAAGTTGGTGGAAAAAGCGACATATATATTATTATATGAGAACTTTAATATAATTTAAGTAGGTTGAAATTTATTCAAACAAAATTAATAATCATTAGCTACTTAAAGAAGCTTCACCTCTAGTCACCTGTCAACCCATCTACCATAATCAAAAGACTCATCATCTGCGTCAATTCACTCCATCCATTCACCTAATCAGACTCTTCAAGCTAAGACGCAATATATCAAAGATGAAAAAGCCGGGAAGCTGGGGCGCAACACTTTGCCCACTTGGTGTGTCCATAAACAATTCATTTATTATCCTTGCAGGCTGCTGATCTGATCTAATGCTGCATGCTTGATTTACTGGCAGCGGCTGCAAATCATCGCCCCGAAAAGGGATAAAGTCAGTCAGGTCATATGGGGGAAAATATGAATATCCCGAGTACTCGAACACTCGCACTCACACCCCCAATCGCAGAGCCGAGGGGTGACAAGTTCATGTAGGCATGTGCGATAAATTATCCTGAGCCTGTGACTTTTTCCACACCTCCGGAAGGACGACGAGAAGGTGTGTGTAATTGGTAGTCAAATATGTTTGATATATTGGATGGATTTGCTGGCAGACAATTTTATGATCGCCGAATTTATTTGATGCACACACGCCCCCGAACTGACGCCGTCATAAATTCCAATTCTTCTGCCTCGTGGAAATCCTTCAAAGCGAAATTTATGCCGCCTGTTAAAAAACGGTTTCGGAATCGGAAAATTAAACGAGTCAAGCCAAATTTTTTTAAGAACTAATAAATTTAAGCCTATAAAAATTAAGGCAAAGCAACAACCCTCGAGTTGCAAAATGTATAAAAATATTTTCGAAAGGAATTCTGAAATAAAATTGGCGATAAAAAATTATTTTTAATGTGATATTTTTATATTGAACGGTTGTGGAGGAAATTGTGAAATAAAATGGGAAAAGTAATGGAAATTTTTAATACTCTATTTTAAAATATAAAGAATTGTTTTAAAAGATATAACTACAAATTATCCCGAATAGGTATATTATTTTACAAATACTTTTAAAGAAGCCGCATGTCCGACTTCTTGTTCAGAGTATTCCATATAATTTTAAAAACCTTTAAGGAATTCCAACCTTCTTAAAAATCACCTCACATATCCCCTCAAAATCCATTTGGGGGTTGCATATAAAGTCAAACATTTTGTGTTATATCATTTAAATTAAAAGCTGAGCTGACAATAAAAAGAACACAATAAACATTAACTCTCTTTAGGGATCAACAATTCAAAAATTTCCTTTGTATATTTGGTCTGGTTGGGCCGTAAAACATTTAATAACAACCGAATCGCCTTTTTGATATGCCCAGCAGACATTACAACCCCCAGAATTGGGAGTTTAAAATAAAAAAAGAGAAGTACTCTGCAATAGAATGCATTTAATCATTTAAAAGTAACAAGTAGCAAGTGGGGAAGAAAGTTTAAAGCACCAAAGTGCCACTTTGTCGCCTTTTATGCTGACCGCACAAGGATGCCGGCCGAATGTTTCTTTTGTATTTCTATTCCCTCGAAGGAAGCGGACTTGAGTTTGTTGTCCCTTTTTTTATGGCCAAACTGGACACACACATAAATTTTCCCACTCACACATGTTTTGGGTCCACTTTCCCACCGGGTAGAGGGGAAATCAAAAACGAATTATTTTTGTACTCTTCGGAGGGGTGAAATTTTTGGGAGTGTTGCCACCGCCGCCTTTTGTGCATAATTCCCATTTAGTGTTTAAGCCAAACACCTCAAAGGACCCGCAAAAAGGGTCCAAGGACTGACGAAGATGAATACTCCATTTGATTTGCATACGGCCCCAGTCAGGACAAAAGGTCCTTCCACTTGCTGACAGCAAATGGCTGACCTAACGAACCATAAATTAAACACGCTTTTGATGTCTTGGCCGGGCCCACAATGTTTATTTACTTTAGTTCCCCGGACAATGTAAGGTTTATCCTTAAAATTCGATTATAAGGAGACCAACAACTCAAAATAAATACACAACTTTTGGGCCGGTTTTAGTTCTGTATGATTGAACTCTGGAATTAATTGTGCTGCCCAGGGGTCTGCTGCAGCTGGGGGAAAGTGCTAAACAATTTGCATAAATTACGGTGGTCCAGGGGACATATCAACCCGGCAATAAATTCAAGTCAGACTGCCGCCCGGCTTAAGTCATCAAAATGGCAAAGAAAAATAGCCGGAAAAAAGTTACAGGGAAAAAGTAAAAGAAAATAAATGGAATTCAAGTGAACAAATGTGGTCAGAAAATTTGTGAAATTTTTATTTAGCTAAAAATCACTTTGCATATGGAAAGGGAAATGTATAAATATAAATACCCCACAACCGAAACTGTACCCAAAAGCTTAGCCATAATTACTCATCCCCAAAGTGAGGTTTGCAAAGAAATATTTGGATCTGCCAAATGAATTATGCGGCAAATGCCTCGTTATTAATTAGACTCATTTGCCATTCGAGTTCAGACCGAGATTGTTACCATGAAGACACCTTAATTAAATGTCTGTCTGCGGCGGATGAGTTCCAGATTCAACCGCAGAGTCAAAGTTTTTCGACCATCCCTCTGGGGTGGATGTTTTGTTTCGTTTTTTGCCAAAATTATTTTGCATATGAGAGTTTTTGGCTCTTCCCCTGGCGATGATTGGGTTCCTTGTCCCCGGAGATTTGTCATTTTCATTACCATAAATCAATTTGTTAATTAGTGCGCCACTTTCGGTTGCCTGTGGTAGACAATGGAGTCGATTAGCCATCAGTTGCCACAGAGAATGGTAGTTATAGAGGTCTATGGTTTGGGTAATTAGTTGGGAAAGAGGACTATTGATATGTATATTAAAAATATTTTAAATAAGTTAACAACTTGGATAATTAATATCTTACAAAAGGAGAAGTATGAAAGGCTTTATATTTGTCGCACAATATTTTTGACTTATATTTATATTCATAGCAAAATATAAAAAGCAATATATAATTCATTACATTTTGTTCCCCTTTTCCCATAACTGCTCTTTAAACCCATTCAAGTAACACTTAGTTACTAAGCCTTCAAATAACTATCTCGGCAAAACACAGCACATAACTCATTCTAAACTAGTTCAGCTTAGAATATAGAAATACTCTAGTGAACAATTGCCCGATTCTCATAGGAATACCGACCTCCCATAAAGACAAAGGAAATAAACAAATAAAGCTGCCCGGGCAATCAAACAATCGAATCTTTAATCCCATTTTGTTTGCGCATCGAACTAAAATAACTTCAATTTATTTTGATGGTCTATATAAAGGAAAAAATGCGTGAATAGCAGCAAAATATATATATATAAATATTTTATTTGCCATCCGCTTTAAATTGCCGGCAAACTTTAAGCTGGGCACTTTAGCCACTTTATGGCTGGGAGGGAAGGACGAGACGGGAAGCGAAGATGTGGCAGCCATTTAATGTCAACCATCAAGCATAAAGCCCTTGTATCCGTATCCTTCCACCTTCTCGGAAAGAATAACAGTTTACACAAGAAAACAAAACAGAAGCCCGCCCATAAATGCAGAATGCAGGGGGAACCACATGTGAAGTGCTTTGGCTTTGACTTTGACTCCGGCTTGGCTTGAGCTGCATCCTCCAGAGTGCGGCAGAGTGAAATGCATTTCAGCAACAATTGTTGCCAGCTGTAAATAAACACGACTTGCACTCATTCCACAAGATAAACAAAGGGAAGGCAAACACTGCCATGATAATAAGGTATATAATTTAATATCAATCTGACAGCCAGAAGGCAACAAAGTGCAGAGACGACGAAATCGACGCTGCTTTTTGCGCGACTCTTCCATTTTCTTGTATCTTTTTGTAAAGATAGAGTAAGGTAAATACCCTATAATAGCTATTAGAGATGTGCTGATATCGATTGGCAATAAGCGGAAAGCTAAGGGGGAGTAGTAAGGAAATTAATCGGGAATTGGAAGAGAGTTTGTAGGTTGCCTGGATTTTAGGAGTTCCTTGGGTATTAAGGGGTTTAAGCGGGGTCTTTGTCACATTATTAACTTAACCATAAATTGAAATTTATATTTTATAAAGTAATTTGTTTTAATCGAATATTTTTAAAAATGATTGCTTATTTTAAATAACCTAAGAGATCAAAAACCTAAATCTATAATAGTTTTCTAGTATATAATTCCATATAAATCCATATTGACTCTTCTTAACTTTTTAACTCTTTATCATAATAGGGTATCCTTTGGTCCTTGTTTTTCTGCAACACCCTCTCCAGGTGCCACTCCCTTAGCATTTTTTCCTGCCGTCTTGTTTGGTTATTCCTGTACAACTTCACTTTTATACGTAGTGTGCCTTGTCTGTCTGTCTAGAGGTACTCAAATGCTCCTCTTTCGATGCTATGCGTTTCTTCTTCCTTTGGTTCCCAGCTTTTTGCTTGCTTTTCCATTTTTTCCTTCTTTACCTCTCCTCGTTTTTTTTTTTTGTTTGCCAACGAAAAATAAATGCAGTTTGTGTGTGCGCCTGCACTTGTTGTTTGTGTTGAGCCAAGCAGAACATTTCCATTTGAATGTTCTTTTAAGCGAAAACAATTCTTTTCTTTGTTTTGCTTTCGAGAAATCCCCGCACTGTGCATTTTCCAAGTTGTGTGATAGCCCCGAACCCCCGGAATCCTTTCGAGTGTTTAGCAAATTAGATCATGGATTTTTCCTCTGATTTCTGGGAGGGTTATCAGCGCATGGATGTCATTATCGGGTCCCGCCCACTCACCTGGACGCCCTCGAGGGTAATCTCCTTTTGTTGTGCATTCTTTCGAATATTTTCCTTTAAAGTTCCTGGGTTGGATTTTATTTTACATTTTTTTTTATGCTGCAACTATAAAAAAGTTTTTACATTTTTTACAGCACTTATTTCAGCTTTCTTCCTCTTCTCACCCATTTTATTCTGCGGGTAACAAAAGAAGTTTTCTGACGGCGAGTGCATTATATTTTGGACTTACGGCTAGGAGTTGATTATGTTGATTTGTGGAATTGATTTGCCAGCGGGGGGAGGGGGGAAATACTGTAGGGATAGAGCGAAGGACCCTGTCAGACACTCCTTTTGACCATAAAATATTCCTGTGGCATGTGGCTGGCAAAATGCTAACCGATTGTTCTGGCTGTCATGCGGGGTTTTTTTGAGTCGGAAAATTGGTTGGTTAAAAATTGTTGATAAGGGGCTAAGAATTTTCATCAGGCAAATGGAGCAGGAGAAGCTTTAAGGGATAAGGTTTCAAATTAAAAGCATTGGAAGTTTGTAAAATTAAGTAGAGATTTTATGGTCATCGAATTCTATTACTTTGTTCTTTTTATTTTCTAAGAGATTTTTTTCGTTCTTTAAAATTATGTTTTAATATAAAAGCTGTACCCCATTTCCACTTTTTAAATGTAAACAACTATGTATTTGAAATTTTCTTTAACAAGAAAACATTTTTTTTAAGTATGAGAAGGAACTTTTACACAACAGGCTTAAGTTGGAGAGCCCATAGGAAAAAAACCCCAAGAAAAGTTGGTCAAGGACATGTCTCAGCTAAACCCAAATAAAGCAAGGAAAAGCCAAAGTCGAAAACTAAATTCAAGCAGATGCAAAATCGAACGTCTTTTACGAAAACTACCCCTCAGAGTTCGCATTCGAAATTCCTATATAAATAATATTTTATAAAGAAAATGTTAGGATTAAAAATTTGAATTCTTTAAAACAATTAAATTTTAAATTGCCAATTTGTCATTAAAATTTACCAAAAGATATATAATATATAAAATACCAAAGTTCGAAATTCTAAGTATTTCCCCTTTTCCGAAAACTTCCCTTCCGTAATTCGAAACTGCGTAAAGCTGGCAGTGAGCCAAATCTATTTCTGCTCTTTTTCGAACCACCCCTTAAAATTCGAAATCAAAAAACGTAAAGTGGGATAACGTATTGCGTATACGTAACATGCCACAAGTGTGACTCTCTCACTTTGACACTCTCCCTCTCTCTCCGTCTCCTTCTCTCTCTCGATTTCCTTTGAGGAAACGTTTACTGCACGTGATGAAAGTAGCTCGACATAACGGCACAGATATCAACAGAGAAAGAGAGAACGTGACGAAATGGGGGTGAGAAAACGAGGGAAAGGGATGGGAAGAGAGAGAACGAGAGACGGCGAGTGCGCTTGAGAGAGAAGGGTGGCTAATTCTCGAGCCATTTCCCGGGTATAAATACGGGTGTCCTGTGGCCAGAGCTCCTCAGTCGAACCGCAACTCGCCCAGAGCTAAGACCTGCAAGAGAAAATCAGGAAAACAATTTCCCAAGTGACATTTTTTACGTAATTTTCCGAGACCATGGCAATTCCATTCTACGAAGACGAGCACGTCTCCAAGTCCGAGCCCAGCGGCGATCAGGTGGATAGTCCCATGGCCTTCTCCATTGATCCCGGACACGACCAGGTGGACTTCGAAGGACCTCCCACACCGGCGGCACATCAAGTACCAGGAGCGAGTGCAACAAGTGAACCAGTGGCCGCTCCCAGTGCCGAGGAACAACTGCTGGCCTGGAAAATCCTGGCCATTGCCATGTGCAAGGTCCTCAAGCAGTTCTACCAGCAGCACAAGGCGGCGGGAAAATCCAGCAAGTTGAAGGCCACCATTCAGGTGCAGCCGCAGGCGCAGTAAATTAAAGAGGAAAAAAATTAAAAAAAAAACACCAACTAAGGCTCCTAAAAGCGCAACTTGTGATTACTTTACGTTGGTGAGAACTAGCGCAGCCCCCCCAAAAAAGTCCCCCGAGAGAGAGCGAGACAGTGACAGAGAAATGTGAATCAATTTCCCAAGGAAAAACCCAGCAAAAATTAATCATTTTTTTGTAACCATGTTTTTTTCTTTGTCGGAAATTATTCCCGCCAATAATTTCAAAATTGCCGTCGCAATGCAACACTAAACTTTGGATAAGCGCAAATGTGATAAATAATTTTGCTAAAAATATTTCCAGTCCAAATATTTGTTTAGTAAGCCCAACTTAATTTAATTTGTACTAATTAATTAAGCTAAGTTCTCTTAAAAGGTCGGCACAGTGCAAGGGAACACGAAGCGAAGGTCTCGCAAAAAAAAGTTTTGGAAAAGATATAGAGTCTAAATTTTGTAAGCAGCAGCTAGTTTTCAAGCAGATACCAACTTTAGTCGATAAGCCAAACTTTTCTATATACTATTTATATCTATATATCTAGTTACGATGACTTTTTTACAAGCAACTCTCTTGGTGTCTATTTATGGGTAAAAATCGTAATGTTTCAACTTCCTAGGTAGAATGCTTCTTCAACTTAGCGAATAGTTATGGAAAATATATTTTTAAAAACACCAAAATATATATTTTTATATTTACTTTGCCGTCGATATGTAAGCTGTGCGTGTGTGTGTCAATTTAGTTAATAGATCCATTAAATAAGCAATAAATATATATGTGGCTAGGACTTTGGAGTAGGGACGTATTTTGTCGTCACGAGCATAAACATAGTACAAGTTCAAAAGTAGAAATATTTACATCCACAAATAACCCAAGAAACACAAAAAGTAATAATGGTTTAGGTAACTTAAATGTAAACTAAGCTAAGTAAACCAAAACATATGCGTATAATATTGAATAAAATATGATTAAATGAATATGAATGTATTTATTAATTTATTTCGTGGGGGGAAAATGTATAAATAATATATGTTTAGCTGGGGAAAACAATTGACATTATTTATTTGGAATGAGATGAAATTATACTAATTTGTATGATTTATTTTCGTCTAATATGAATGAAAAATGTATGAATCTGAAAAGAATCCTACATTTCCCTAATCATAATTTATTAAATTGCAAAAAACACCGCAGACATGGTGAGATAAATTTTTTAAGGATTCCGTTCCTTAGAATTTTACATTCTAAATTTAGACAGTAAATACAAAAATTTTAACTGATATATAGACTGTATTTAAAGTCTGCTTTGTCACCTCAAAAGCCTCCTCCAGTTTTTATCCCTCAATCAATCCTTCATGAATGGTTACCAGCCTTGAAGATCAAAGCCTCCGTCTAACAATGGACAGCCAATAATTCCTCATATTTCCCAAACCCAATTTCCCAGCTTCGTACAATCAGCCCGGAAAAATGTCGCGTGGCGGCACCCATCAAAATCCAAAATCTGCCTGTGGGCCGGTTTAAAAATAAAAGGTAAGAGAGAAAAAAATCTTTCAACTTTCGATTTTTTAATACGCTTTATATAAGGCAAATAGAATGCAGATGCTAAGCTGCTTTTTTAATTTTCTAAAATACAAATAGAAAATTCGGTCTAGCCGCCGTCCACCGAAGCCATCAATCAGCGAATGGACATATCCATAATAATATCAATCAGGACAATAACTGGCAAAGAACAAATACCATTTGCCAAATAAACTGCTACCCCGCCGCCTGAAGACGATTTTAAAATTTTTTGCGATGTTTTTCTTCCAGGCAGATAAGCAGAAGCCAAAGGATTTTGCAGGATATATTATTTTTTTCTATATAGAAATGCGCATTATAAGGACGGTTAACTGTCTGAATTCAATCAAATGTCCCCCCGGGAATTTGCACTTTTGTTTGCTTAAGCGTCCCACACATGATATCGTGTATCCTTCATCCTTCAACAACCCTTTCTCCGGGAGAAAGCGGTGAAAGCGGTGAAAGCCTCAAGTGCATGTGTGTGTGCGTCCAGCTGGGATTTATTCAAGGGGGGGTTTAGCTAGGATGGTAAAGTGACCCGTAAACAAACAGTTTTTCAGTTTTTTTTCCGGCACAAGCAACAGATTTCAGGGGGTAATTTAGAGGGTATGGTAAAGTATATTGAAATTTAGAGCAAGAAAAATATATAAAGCAATGCAAGTATGGTTCCTAATTATTACAATTTTGAATATTTTGTTTTACTATTAAAAACTATAATTATTATATTAAAAAAACTTTCATTCTGCCTCTAAATTTACAGAACTTTGTCATCTGTGAATATATTTTTTTAACCATTTAAAAAATTTCTCATTAAGTAATAGCTATCAGCTTTCTTAAATTCTTTACCTGTTAAAAATATCCCCTAGCAACCTCTTTCTTTTAAAAAAATGCCAAAAACTCTCCTTATGCAAACATTCGTATGATCAAGCATGTACTTAGTTATTTGACTATTTGAGTATCTTTCGAGGCATTTTTTAACTTAATTGAAAGTACACAAACTTACTAAGCAAATCAATTGCTTTTTTCCTACTTTTTCGCTGGTGTCCCTCGGGGGTTTTATGTTTGCAAAACTCAAAGGGAACTTGAAAAACCTAAAGACAAGATTATTAAAAATAAAATAGAGTTGGCTTTGCCCTAATGGCAGTGGATACCGGTGGTTCAGGTTTATTTATCCGAGAGTTCTGCCGGAACGTGCTTAAGTGCGGATTCATTTCAATTTGGCGGCTGCTCGTCGGTCTGGCTTTGTGGTCATCATTAGTGTGCTTTATTAAGTGGAAATAGAAGTGGCAACTCCAACGGAGAAGCGCTTTAAGCGCACAATCTTTAATCCCCACTCTCAAGGTCGTCCTTTGAGCAAAAGCAAAAAGGCGGTGCATATGTTGCATCTTTGAGCACGTTTCACCCGTGGAATGCATATGTTGAACGGGAAAAACACGAAAAGTAACAACTAGGGGGACCTGGAATCGGGGCAGATATTTGTTTATTTCTTTTGCAAAAGGGTTGACTGAGCAAATCTGGGTCAAGGTGAAGAAGCAGGCAAAAGTGCACTCGGCAAAGTGCATTCAAGTTGAAAGTGAAACTGCAGCTGGTTTTCTGACAGGCAGCTTGCACTTCACACAAGGACAATTTGGAATATATGTCAATTGTTTATTAGGAAGAGGGAGAAATAATTTGAAAGTCTTGGTAGAAAATTAAATTTTAATTGGAAAATATTAAGAACTTACAGAGTAAGACAAAGGGTATTTAAAACATTTAAAAAAATCTACGATTATGAAATAAATTTACAGCAAATCTCCTCATGTCTTGTAGTTCATAACCAGATTACTCTATATAGGTATATATTTTTGTATCCCCATTTTTGGTCGTATTTCTGCCTTCCAGTTCCCCCTTAACAATCACATTTAATGGCAAGTTCAAACCACCGCAGGCTACATCCCTGTTCCCCTTCAAGTTTCAAGCACTGACATTGGTTGCACTTCATCATTACAATTAATACAGAAAATGCAGCAGATCAAAGTGCGAATGCAAAGTGGGGGCGGAGGAAAATGGGAAATCGCGGACAAAAGGCGCGATAGACAAAAGGCGGCGACAGTCAAAAGGCAGAAACAACAACCACAAGTTGCTGGAGCCATGTCAAAGGTAATGACAGAAGCCAAACAATTGAAAAGTTGTAACAAACAGAGAGAGCAGACAGAGGGGAGGGAAAGCGGAAAAAAGCGGCCAAAAGAGTCACAGAAACAATGAGTCTTCGTTAGCCTTGGCAACAGAAGCATAAAGTATATGTATGTAATGCATAAAAAATCGCAAAAATATGGCAAACAATTGTCAAAGCAGAAAAAAAATAACAAGAACAGGAAAATAAAATAAACTTGGCAAGCAATTTTCAAGCAATATATTTTCCGCTGTTGAGCAAAACTTTTCACGCGCTTTTTGATGTTGCTTTTCCCTTTGGTCAAAGTGCAAAAATAACAAGGCAAAATCGCGCAGAAATATTTAATGAGGCCAGAGTGCTGGAAAAAAAGCAAGGAAAAAACCAAGCCAAAGCCAAAAAAAAAAAAAAACAAAACCTAATTTAATAATCAAATAAAAAAGCTGGTCAACGGAGCGGTCCCCGGGGAAAAGCCAGGCAAATTGGAAAGCGGGAAAAACGAAGCTATGCAAATGCCGTAGATAAAGAGGAAAAAATGCGATTCGCATAACTTGAGCGATTTGACAAATTTACGAGTGAGTTACGCGGACTAATCATTAGAGATATCTCTTATCCCCCTCTTAAAAAGTAACCACCCCGCGGGCCAGGTTTTCATGGGGAGGAAAAGTGGCGGAAAGCCGTAGAAAGCTTTCCACTGCGTTGACAACGCTTCTGTCTTTTTTTTGCCTGAAGCTCAGTTTTATGTTTTCCCTTTTGGGAGATGCTCTAGAGAGGAAAAGGTAAGTGAAGTTGAAGGAAAAATATTAACGAAATTATATTGCTTAATTCTTGGATCTAAATTTAATCAAAATAGGAAGTTACACTAATTTATTTGTTATATTTCTGGCTTAATAATTAATATTAAAATAAATGTTAGGGAAACTAAACCTCTCTTAATTTTCCTTATAAGAGTATTCAAGAATCGCTTTCAATCACTTACATTTTCCATTTTTATTGTTATGATTTTGGTACAATTTTTTATAACGAAAATCTCTTGCACATAATTTTAATGTTTATCGTCTTTTATTGTCAAACAAATTATTTTTGATATTCCTGCTGCAGGCGATGGCCCTGTCCCTTCCCCCACAGGTGATTCTGTCTGGGAAATGATTCAGCTGCCGAGGGTTACCAAGGAGATCCAGGACGCACATATCTTGTAATTTGATTAGCATGTGGCAGCAAAGGAAGAAAAAAAGAAGGAAAATCATAGGAGGGGTTGGTAAAATAATAATCATAAAGAAAATCCAGAAGCGACATGCTGATCTCTATCGGGCGAAAGTCAAAACAATTTAATGCATGAATAAAAAATAATTTCTCTTGCGAGGACATCCTGCTGCCGAGTTTTATTGGATTTCCAAAGCAAAACCAAAAGACGGAGGAGTTCATATGTGCAACCCCAAGATCCCCCAAAAAGTCCCCACCCACAAGTGCTCTTATCTCTCCCAGGATTTGTCTTCTGCCTTTCATGTCTCAATATAAACATATTTGATTATTTATACAGCATTAAAAGGTAGTAGGAAAAAAATCACTCATTTTGCATATGAATTAAAACGCAATAAATTAGCAAGCAGCGTTTTTGCCAATTGAACTGTTTGTCCTGGCAGGATGGCGCACAGGAAGCCTTTGTTTGACTTGCTAATGCCTCAAAGTCTCGCCGGTTGTCGTGGATTAATTCAAAGCCGAATGGAAAACGGAAAATGGAAAAAGCGGAGAGCAGCAGAAGCTTTTAATAAGCTGATTTGTTATTTATGATGTTTTCCTAATGATTTTCTAATGTGTGTGTATAGTTGGGAGAGGAAGCAGTCAAAAGTCAGTGTCTTTAGGAATATATTAAGCAATAGATATATAAGATTTTATTTAATAAAATAGTTTAGTGTTTAATTTGAGGCCCAGAAAAGTTAGAAAAAGATTTAAGTTGTATGGAAATTGTTCCTGTTAGCCTTTAAACTTCACCCATTTTAAATAATAATTTATTAAATGAACCGCAGCCCACGTAAATTAGTTAGTGTCGCGTGCGATAATCTGATGGCTCCGACCCAAATCCGACTTAATACGCTTCGCTTAATTGTTTACGGCATTAAAGCAAAAACCTCGGCAAATCCAATAAACAGTTCCCAGTCCCAAGGATCAGCTGCGGCCAGGACACTGGACAGGCCATCAATATTGCATCACAACATGACATCACATTGCACACAGTCAGACCAAAATCGCGGCGACAGGAAATATCCTGGTTCGAGTGTGTGTATGTGAGGGATATGTGCATTTGCAAGTGCTTGAGGGGGTTGGGGGAAATGATGCTGCTGCCGATGATTCGGTGGCAAACATTAATCAGCGAATTATCAATGCAAATAATTTTCAACACGCCTGAATGCGATATCAATCAACGGACATCGCTTCCGCTGCAATAACCAGCGACGACGACACCAACAACATTAACGAAGCAGCAGCAACATCCACATACATCCCAGTCTGGGGCACTTAACACACAATTAAGTGCAAATAATTGCAAGCGCTGCATATAAATGATTTGTTTAAGCTAACATGACAGACACACACTGCGGAACGGGCCAGGAAATGGGATAAATCACGCAGCATCTTCATTTTGGGAACTGTGGAGCAACATCAGGAGATTATAAGAGAATGAGGTTTCGAGCTAGATGTAGTAACCTTAAAATAATAAATTTTTAGAAATATTTACAAGAAATATATTACAACAATAATATCAGATTATGTAAATCAGAATACACAAAATCAGAATATATAATTGTTAGGTATACGTTTTGGAAACTGTGGTGCAACATTAGGAGATCGTGTAAGGTTAAGGCTTAGAGTGATTTCAAGCAGCTTTATAAATATTAATTTTATAAAAATATTTACAAGAACTAACTTAGAATAAAATAATCTTCTTAAATTAATATTTAATATAGAGAATTTATATAAGATCTTTATTTTTAGGTAACTCAAAAAATCGGAATAAAATGTAAAATGTAAAATGTGAAACAAACAATTAATTTCTAAGCTTTGTTGTACCCTACAAAAGCTCCCATAAATTCTATATTCTTTTAAAAATATTTTCCACAATTAACAATTTCTATAAATTTTGATATTAAATTTATTTTTAATTAAAAAAATTTTATTTAACCACTGTTCCATCGAAAAATCCTCCACCGACAGCTCGATAAGCGGATAATGAATTTGAATTTTGCCGCGGCGCCTGCATCGTCCATCCAAGTAAGCCCCTGGCAGTGGGTCTTAGGTGAGTTGAGGCTGGAAATCTTGCAAGGATGTGTGGGCTGGCGTCTCTCACTGCTTGACCCCTGATAACCAGTCCCTGGAACCTCCACTCCTGAGTGACCCAAACCCACTCTAAACAGAGACTATTGGCGCGCTTAATTAGTATAATCCGCGTTGGAATTATTCAAGTGTGCACTGTGAAATGCCCATAAAGGGGCAGGGGGCGGGAAAATTGTGGGCGTGTGAGTGCTAGTTACGCCTCATGGCAACGCACATGTGTGGGTGTGTGTGTGTGTGTGTGTCTTATACTGATTATGATAAGATTGGCAAAGCTGCATAAATTTAATGACAGCAATTAAGCGAAGCGTCAAAGTTTTCGCAAGAAGTTTTATCAGAGGAGCACCAGCATGTGAGCAGGGAAATTCCACTGAAAAGTGCATGGCATAATTGAATACTATTAAGCCAAGTTAATGCGCATTTCATTGGGCTAAAAGACTCACACTTAACCCTTTAAAGAGCAGCTTTGCAGATGATTTTATATAATATGTAAAACATTAACTTAAAAAATATACCAAAACATATAGTGTTTAATAGTAAAGTACCTTTTAAGAAATTTTTATTTAATGATACAAATATAAGTTTGAACAATTAGTTAATGTATTTATTTTAATATTTAATAGTCATATTTTTATTCTTAATATTTTAAAGAAACTTCTATTAATTATTTTAGATTTTAGCACTTGCAAACACTGTTTACCAAAGAGGCACCATTATATTCACAATAAAATATGTAAAATAATTTACTTTAACCAGAAAGTATTAAAAATTTCCAATCCAACAAATTTTAATTAAAGAATTTAACATTAATTCCGGCTTAAGCGGGTTAAAAGGACCAAATGCAAGGGAATTTGCATATGGACGATGAACATGCATGTAAGTGTCATTAAATATGCAAATTGCAAAATAAATACACGAGCGAAACGATATGAAAAACAATTTGGTCCAAATGAGATTTATGGGGATCCAGTTGGCCAAGGAATAAAAGAAAAATGTGTAAAGTGCACTTAAGCAGTCGAAAGGATTGCTTCCTGCACTCGCCGCCCAGCCTCCCACTTTCCCAGAATCTCGATTCCTCTCCTTTCCTTTTGCGGTCATTTTGTGTGAATCACTGGCGACGCTCAGACTCCACACTTTTCCCAGGAAGCCGTAATGGAGTTTTCATTCAAATTATTTTCAGTCCAAGCTCGGAGCGGAGCTCTGAGAAAATGCAGCTGAAGCCAAGGAGGCAGTAAATTGCCTGAATTGATGTGTTCTCTTTCCTGTTTTGGTCCTTCTCTTGGCCAGCTCTTTCTTTTATTTCTATTTTCTTTTATTTTTCGGTTCAGAAAAGCCGCACATATTGTCTTGTTGTAAATCAGCGGCGGAGGTGGAACGGCTGCCAAAATAAATATTTTAAAACTATCAAGAGAGCGAGAAATAAAGGAAACTATTTTAAATGTTTTATGCCCACGAAATACTGCGATTTTCCTAGATATATAAACCCTTGAAGTTTTTAAGTATTTTAGTTTAATATATGTGATTATTTTCCGCTCTTGCAATACCCCTATTTAAAGGCACCTCCTCTACCCTACTTAAACGACACTTTCCTCGCCAACTTTTGGCAACCACATGGCTCACATTTCATGTTCATGTTCAGGGAAACCCACATAATATATGCATGCACTACACCCAATTCGCATCCTTTTCACCGCCACAAGCCCCGGACAATGCAAAAATTTTACACATAAAAATTCTTTTCGCACTTTTTGCATCATTAATTGCGATATTTATGACTCGAACCCCCGAAAACCCAAGGCCAGACAAGGGTGAGAGGATCTGTGCGACATTTTCTATGTAAATTTGTTCGCCTTTTATTGAGCTGTTTGTACGTGCTGGAGGTGTCAAACTCCACTAAAAGGGAACTGAGTAAATGTGCACTGAAAAATATTATATTAAAATAAGGGAAATGTAGAGTATTTTCCATATAATATATAATATAATATTTTAAGCAAACAAGTTATAAAGAATTATTACATTTAAAGGTAAACCAAAAAGCTTATACTAATAAAAACCACTCGTTATACAATTAAATTAATCTAGTTTCTTATTCTTTATTTCAAAATATCCTCTACTTGAGGTAATACAATTTTCCTAATATTTTTTCCAGTGCACATATGTCGTTGTCGCCGTGCGGAGGCCAAAGGAAAAACTCGGCTCGTGCTCGCTTTTGTTTGTTGTTTCAATTTCGTATAAACATGTAAATAATTTCCAGCTGATTGCGCAAATTCGTTGCGGGCTTGATTTTTATTATTGCATCCCATGTGCCCTCTCTTTCACTCCCCATATATCTCTCTTTATCGCACTTCAAGCGCGGCATCAGGATGCATAACGAATTTTGAATTGCAGATTCCTTTTTTTGTCCTTTTGTTGGGTTCTGCTGACGGTTTGCATACTCCTTCGGGTGCGTTGTTCGCGCTTTTGTTTTCAATTTGCAATAAGTCTGTCAATTGGCGAATTAATAAACTGGAAAATTCAGCACAAACGGGGACAGATTGGAAAAGTCATTTGGGAAACTGAAACTGAGGGGAAAGCGAATTTTCCTACCAACAGCCAGCATATGAGTTGGGAATTTGATTTTCTCTGCTCGAGGGTTTTCTTATCGAGGGAAAAGCTCTTTAAGTTTAGAATTTGCATAAGGAAAATGTTCTTATTTAATCCAATTAAGCTTAAAGTAAAAATTCTGAGTCTGTAATAAATATTATATCGAAAAATGTGTTAAAAAGAAAGTCAGTTTAGTTTCTTAATTTATCAAGTTAAACTCATAAACTCCATAAAACTCACAAATTGAAGCTTAGACTTAATTTATTTTAAGCTTTCCAGCCTCATTGCCAATTTAAAAGCTGTAAAATTTTTTCAAAATCTTTAACCTCTCACCTCATTATGTAAATTTTCACAAAATTAGACAGCTCATTGCAATTTTATGACATCAAGTTGAAAGAATGCTAAAAACTGTCAGCGGGTGCACAGAAATTAGCCTGATCCTCTCTCGTGTTGGCTAAAATTATGCAAATTTACAAATTTTACGACTCGAGTCGTGAAGAAAAAACATTTGCAAAACATTTTTACGACTTTCCAATAGGCAAATTTGCGACTCTACCCTAATTAGCTATATTGACTGCAGATATCCGCGTAGAATCGTAAAATTGTAGGCACGTGCACAGGGCCAGGATATTTTTCAACCATCTGTCCGCCAAAAAAAACGGGCCACGTCATAAATATAATTTTAAAGTTAAATGAAATGATTAGTGACGCTTGGCTGACAAATTTTTGCATCTCCCATTTGGCTGCAGGCGCGATAAAAACTCAATAAAAATCCGCGACTGCCAATAAAAAATAAAAATTTCACTTTGATTTTTACAGGGTTGACGAACGCTGTCGACGGTCTCGCGGAAATTGATGTTAACGGGTTGTAAAAAAATGGTAGGGTTTCGCCGAAGGGGAAAACTATTTTGCATAAAGGGGTGAGGCTTTGCAGGTAGCCTTTGTTATGGAAAAAAAAAATTGAATATAATATTTTTCTAATATTATATCTTTTGGAAAACTAAGCGGTGCGGAAAGGCAAACAAACTGTGGCAGTAAAATGAATAGAAAATCTAGTTTAAAAATCGAAATTTGTGCATTCTGTGAAGGTTTTTGTTGGAAGAGTTTTAAAATATATATCAAGAATTTATTCAATATCTTTTTTAAATACTTTAGATAAAATAAACAGTGTGTACTCCATGTAAGGTTGCAGCAACTCTTAATTAAAGCAAAAGGTTATCCCAATTTCACTCCACGAATGTTTGATTTTGGCTCCACATTATTAGAATGTCCTGCAAGTTGCCACATTTTGTTTGGCCCGATTCAACAAAGCCACTAACTAGCTAGTATCGAAAACAACATTCCCCCTCTATAATTTGACATAATTTATGCAACGCCCGGCCAGTTAATCAAATTGCAGAGTGCTGGAAAAATTCCTTTGCACGACGACGAGGCATGCATCGTACGAAGGGGGGAAATTGCAATCAAATCAGCTGCCGGTCTGCAGGCCAATCTAATTCAATTTTCAAAACAAATTCGTGTCATGGCCCGGACACAACAGCCAAAATAAACGCAAATAGAACGTCACGCGCTGCAAAGCCGAAATTAAATTCCCCCAGAGTGAACGCAGGAAGGAAAACACGAGTACCAAAAATGCAACCAGACACATGTGGATCAAAAAAAACAGAGAAATAAATAAAAAAGAGCTGGAAAAATGAAAGGAAATTGTCCAGTTTTGTTGGTCAGTTTTTGGTTTTTAGACAACGGAAGTTGAGGAACAGGCGACCAGCAGCAGGTGCCAAAACTGACGCCTGGCCAAATTGTCGGCCAAAACACTCAAACAAGGCAAAGTATAAAGGAAACAGGGTATAAAAAGTGTAACAAAAAATAGGGCTTTCAGTTATTTGGACTAAAAGTTACCCAGTGATTGTAGGGGTTTATATTTTAACTTCTTAAATTAACACAATATAACTTATTTCGATTTTTAAGAACTATTTCTTGCCTTTTTTGAAGGACTTCAAAGACTAAATATTCATATTTTTAGATACCAAATAAAAGTTACTTGTAGTCATTAAGTTTTTACAATTCTAACAAAACCTCCAAAACTACAGGGTGTCATAATAAAAAAAGAAAGGAATAACTAAAAGCAAAGCAAAACTGAAGTGAAATGAACTGGACCCGGGGCACTTCAATCATTTGACGAATGTGCGGCAAACCTGAGGCTTGGCCACAGGTTGGTCGGACCTCGTTGTTGTTGTTTAAAGTTGGTGGAAAAGGTGTCTCTTGACTGGCAGTACGGGTGTATAAATGGGTGGTTTTGTGGGTGTATTGGAGGGTATAAAAGGTGGCTGCTTGAAATGAACGCCGCAACATGCTTCGGTCACTTGGAGGGAGTGGAAAAGCGAAGTGGAGCTTATAAATCTCACACAGTAAAAGGGGGAAATAGCAGCAAAGGCAGTGGCAGAGTGCAACAATGAAATACGCAAAAATATTGACAGTCCCACTGTCCAGATGATTGGCAGAGGGGGGTTAAGAAGGAGGAGGAGTAAAGTCGAACCAAATGCACTCGCAACATGCGACTTGCCTGCCTGTTACAATTAAAGTCCTGCGAGAGAGAATGGGGATATTGGGTATAAAATTACCAGGGGACTAGGGTGTGTAAGATAAATATATAGAAGCAGGATATAGAAATAAAAATATTTAATTTTAAATATTATAAAATCTATACAAATTATAACTTTGAACTAATTAAGTCTTATTAACATTTCTTTACTATATGTTTTCCTTTTTAATATTATGTAGTAATAATAATTTCTGATTATATATTCTTACCAATAATTTCATATTACACTTAATAATTTCTTGATTAAAATGTTAGTAGTATCAAATAATACCTATATTTAATTTATCCTCCAAAAAATATCTTTGAAACCCACCCAATAACCCCTTCGAACCTTTCCCCACAATTAAAGTCCACTGCAAGGATACAGCAGGAACGATGACAGCGGTTGGGGATGTGGACATTACTCTCTTATGTAATGCACTGGACAGCAGGCTGGCAGCAATACTGGACAACCTGCGACGCGTCATTTGGCCGCCCCACGATTTTGTGGACAAAGGACCAAGAACGATGGCTGCAGAGGAGCAGCTGCAATTGGGCTTGAATGCTTCGGCTGGCATGAATAAAGCATCCTTGTGCGCTTGTTATTAATCCGACATGATTGGCAGCAACGAAATGGACAACGCACACACACAGACAGTCAACCGGAAGGGACACAGGTGGATGGATCCAGTGTCCTGTCATCGGCCCACGAATTTCGAAAAGAGACGCCGACAAATTTGTTAATTTATTATGCCAAAGCGACGCGACGGCGACGGCGACGAAAAGGCAACGATTTTGACCCGACTCCCTCGGCATCATTTAGCACACACCCACACACAGATACATACACCTACTTCCACCCACACACCCACTTCCACCCCTCAAAAAGATGCCCAAAGTTTCCTTTACGGGTTTGGGGCCTGTGGATTTTCCATCCAGCTCATTTGACCAGCTGCATGTCAAGTGGTTCCGACTAACGCAAATCTCATTTGGAAACAAGAAAGTTTGGGGAACTTGAGCCTACAGCGAGCAGGAGATACTCTACAAAGGGAAAATTCAAAGGGGAAATGAGAAAATCCATATTATGATAATTTATAGCATACTTTTTTGGGCTATTAAACTTATGTAAAAAGTATTTTTTAAATGCCGGAAATAAACGACAAAACACAGTTATAAAACTTTTTAAAAATATTAAAAGAATCGCAATATAAATAAAAATTAAATTAATTAAATTCTTGGTTAAATATGTAAACAAATTTAAAATTTTTAACAGATTTTCTTGAGCTTTTATTATTTTTTAAAATTTTGGAAATAAAGTTTCCAAATATATCAGCTTAATGATAGCATTTAAAACGTAGCTTGTAAATAGTAGAATACAATAAAAAATATATATAGTTTTTAAAACTTTAAAAATAAAAATGATAAAATACAATATATTAAAAATTAGGAAACCCTCTTGAAGAGTACATATACCCTACACCCACAAAGTTTGCCCCATTGGCAGCTGCAACTTCGTTGCACAGATTACAGTTCTGTGTGTGGTCAGCGAGTCTCCTTTTTAATAAAGGCAGGAGTCGCCAGGAAATCGCTGCCTCGCAGCCATCTCCTGGATTCACTTGATCATACAAATTAAGCCCCCGTGTTCGGTTGTTTTCCCTCTGTTTGTTTGTTTGTTTGTCCGCCGAGAGGGTCCCAACGTGGCATCGTGTGACTTAAAAGTGAAATATTTTGCAATCAGTCAATGGATTTCACCGATGCCATCGTCCTCCTCCAGTGCGTAGGCTTCGATTTTAATTAAGGAATTAGGCAGAGTCACAGCGAACGCGAAATGAGCAGCAGGCGGGCGGACGACACCCACGAAAAGCTCATTAGAGTGCACTGTCCCCTTCGGGATTGGATTGGAGAGGTGGAAGGGATTACGTCAGGGATTCAGGGTGCATCAAACTTAGTTAAATGTGTGTGTGGAGTGCAGGGCGTAGATTTTGAATTAAGAGCAGAAAATGTACAATTTTTGTGTGATTTTGGAACTAATTATAGAAGAGAAATACTGATTAGAACCGTATTTTGGAGTTAATTAAGAAGCAGTGGAGAAATAGGGCTATATTGGTTTGAAATAAATAAATATAATTACTTAATGTCAATTTCCCAATGAATTTTAAAAAAGAAAACCTAACTTTATATTTAAATATTTACTATATTTATTTATATAAATATTTACAAACTCTTCAACTTAAATCCCTGGAATATCTTTAACTTAATAAAAGCTCAGCTCTCCATTTACTCAGTATCCGATCAACTCTGGAAACCACACAATTGACCAACAATACCTCGAATTAACTTTGATTAAACATCGGCCAAATGGATCATCAATGGCTTCGGGTTTGGCTAAAACACCTGGGAGAGTACACATTGCCCATACAAAGGCACATAACCAAGTGGCCCCAGCATTTGTTCAAAATCTCCAGCGTTTAATAATCGAACTGGAAAGGGACTCGGCCACCAAGAGGGCAGAGAAGGGGCGCCAGCAACGACAGCAACAGAAATTACACAAATGCTGAAAATGTCCGCAAGGAGGGAATGGGTTAAGCAGTGGCAATGGGAGAGAGCCACTCAGCAAGGACACTTGACGAAAATAAATAAGATAAAGTAATTTATTTGTGAAATATTTGAGGATTTGTTAATAAATAGAAGAACAATTTCATCTTTACTGATCTTCTTTCTTTATAAAACTTTAAGTAAATATATTTTCTATGAATAACAAGTACAAATAATATATTTCAAGGAATCAAATCTTTTAAATTAATTAAAGACTTGCAATGTCAAATAAATCCTTCAATAACCTTAAATTTTCCAAAGTGCATCATGAATTTCTGTGGACTGAATAGAGGAAGAAGTAAGGTATCCTGGGTGGAGGGTGGAGTCCGGTATGTGTGGTTGGCACACCCAAAGTGGCATTAGAGATTTATCAAGTGTAGCGTGACGTGGCATGGACTAAGTCACAGAATGCACAGACCCCCACCAGCACACACTCCACGCTCCAAACTCCATCGAAGCCCCCTGCCATCGAAAGGACACACTCCACACACGGACACATTGCATTACGTGTAGCGTAACAAATGTACAAAAACACGTAAACTCGATGGAACGACAGAGTTGGAAACGAAGGATTCTGCTGCTGCTGCCTGCCAACTGCAGGCGAAACGTGGCAATGGAGACCGGGACACTTTGACTATTAAGCAGCAGCGACAGGATACAGGATACACAGGAGCAGCGGGAGCAGCAGTAGCAGCTTGAGAGCTCCTCACATCGATACCCTGTAATTTATGACAAGGATGATGGCGCGTTTAGGGGAACAGCAGTTAAAGTAATCTAAATATTTAGTAACTTATAGAATTCATGATTTATTTATAGTCAAACTGTTGAATAGTTTTTAATACTTTACATATTTATTCTGCAATAAAACCTCTTCTTTTAGGACAATTTATATAAACATGTACCGTGAATTGAATAAATTATTGAGTAGACTTCCTAAGGGATATCCAACAGTGGTTATCTCCGACAATTGTCCTTCTCGGACCTTCTATAACCCTCTCCCCATAATCCTTTCCTCTTCCTGTCGCTTTTTCTTCTACTTCTGCACGGGGGCTATTCGATGACAATCAATGGTTTTTGGTCTGCTGCACACACACTGGACCCAAACTTGACTCAAACTCGCAATCGGAGGAGTCGAGGCTACTTCTGGTGCCCTGCGACGCTGCCGTATGCCTGGGCATGTGTGTGCCGTGTCCTCCGGTTGCTGCTGCCACGCTTCATAAAGGATTCAAATTCGAGTGCATCAAGCGGAGCAGAGCGGAGCTGACTAGAGTTGAGTGGAGTGGCCGGTCTAATTCCAAATAAATGAAGTGTATGGCAAACAATGTGGTTGTAGGTAGGAGTCTCCGGGAAGGATCACTCGGAGCACCTCAAATCTGCTGGACAAACTTTATCGTCCTTCACAGGCCAACACCAACTGTGCTTGGTATTTCCTCTCAGGACCTCTCAGCACGAGTATTTCCCTTCTACTTCTTTTGTTTTTTTTTCTACTTTGTGGTTTTCTGGTGTCTCCTGCCATAAATGCATTTGGCTTTGGCTGTTTTCTAGTCCCGAGTTTTGTCCAAAAATTAATTAACTCTGGCCAATGCGGAATATTGGAACCCTGCGGGCCATGTTACTTTCGGGCTCCTTTGTGGCCTCTGTTGCTGTGTGTCTATCTGGGCCTAACTAATTAAAAAGTCAACAGAAACCAATCATAACATTGTGTTGACAATATTTTTTCTCGGATATTACTCTGAGCTCTTATTGAAGACCTGTGAGGAGTTCATAAGCTTACACAGGAGGAAGGTTGATAGGTAATAAACTTGGGTATATATTTTGGAGATAACCTTAATTAAATACAAAATAAATTTAAAGTATAGATATTTTATACAATTTTATATTATTATTCTTCAAATGATATCGTTCCTTCAAATTTTAATTATTTTAAAATAATAATATGCTATGAATATATATTTATTATATTTCAATATCTATCCCAGAGCATTAATAATTCGCTCTTAAACTGTAAGCTCATTTATTGAGCTCTCATTCAACAAAAAAGGGAGACTTAATCAAGTGCAGCATTTTGTTGTTTCCCTTCAATTTGATGTGCAGCCCGAATTGCAACCGCCCACAGCTGTCAATCAGACTGTTGCAGGTGGTGCACTGATAGCCACCCTCAAAGAAAAAGTGGTAAAAGGGGAAGGAAGATCATGCCGAACTCAAGGCATTCGGCTAAATGTCGCTGATTGCTTTGCGAGACAAAAGGAGCAACAAAAAAAAAAAGCAGCCAAGTCCTTGCCAGTCAAACATTGCATAAAATCCCATTTAATGCCAAGCAGACACATGTGTTTGCCGCTGCAGCACTCGAGGACACAGGAAATAATTTCTAAATATTAATAAAAATATAAAAATTATTGGAGAGAATTTAAAAAATATTAAGATTTAGACATTCATTAACACTTTATCAAAGATAGCCGAATACTTAGAAAGTTTTATAAAGAGGTTTAAAAACAGATGCTATGAAATTAATTTTTAAATTTATATATATTAATTTATACATATATCTTACTATATATCTCTGATTCCTGGATTCACAAATCCTTATAAAAACCTCCTAAATAAATTTAAATTTCTCCCTGTGCACCGCACCACCCACAGCACAGCCAACATCGAGTGCAGTTTTCTCTGCCATTCTAATGGAATTTTCCTCATGACTTAATTTAAACAATAAATGCGCTCAATTGAATGCAATTTTCATTCGTTGGTTTCGCTTCTCCTTTTCGTTTTTTTTTTTTTTTTGCTTCTTTTCTACAAATATTGT
>VNJU01003023.1:0-18894 GCA_008042675.1 Drosophila seguyi | reverse complement strand
CTAGGCAGTTCGAGCAGTACTTATTGATGAGTACTGCCCGAAGGCGCTTTTCAGCCCTCATTTTCTAGAACCTCTTGCACTTCCGAAGAGGATGGATTCCCGGGCAGACTCGGCAGCGGTAGGATTTCATACCTCGGGAACGTCTGCTCTCCAATGACTGGGTGGCACGAGGACGAGGAGCCATTTTCGGAGAAACTTATGTCTGCCAATAAAAGAAACAAAAAAACAGAGCTTAGTATGAGCAGACTATTCTCTGGACCCCAGAATGCGGAAAGTGCCCTAATCCCTAGGAACGGAGGACTCTTTGTCCTCCACAGGTAGGAGAATAACCTTGTGGACAGGGCGTTTTATGGTGCCGCGAGACGTTCGGATCTCAACGACTCGAATGCGGTCGTCGGCTCCTGGAAAGGCAGAAACGATTCTGCCGAGCCGCCATTCGTTCGATGGTAGATTGTCCTCCTTGACGACTACCATATCGTCGACTTGGAGGTTCCTGGTCGGAAATTGCCATTTATTTCGTTTATGATGTTCTTTAAGATACTCCTCTTTCCACCGTGCGCTAAACTGCTAATGTTATGCCTTGAGGTGTTGCCATCGATTTATTATCGACTTGGCTTCGCCCTTTATCTCGGGCTCAGCCGTGGAAAGCAACGGCCCTCCAATAAGGAAATGGCCTGGTGTGAGGGCCAGGAAGTCTGAGGGATCTTCGGACATAGGGGAGAGGGGTCTAGAATTGAGACAAGCCTCGATCTTAGCGAGAAGGGTCGCCAGCTTCTCAAACGTATATTTGCGGGCGGACGTGGATTTATGGAAAAGGGTTTTGAAACTTTTCTCCCCCGCTTCCCACAAGCCCCCCATATGTGGAGCCCCTGGTGGGATGAACCGCCAGGCGTGTCCCTGATGGCTATATGCATCAGTCACAGACTCTTTGATGGCTTGGAGAAAGTCCCTGGAAATCAAAGTTGCTGCCCCCACAAAGGTCTTACTATTATCCGAATGGACCCGCTGAGGACAACAGCGCCTCGCTACGAATCGAGCAAAGGCCGCTAGGAACTTCTCGGTTATGAGATCGGAGGTGGGTTCCAAATATATAGCCTTCGTGGAAAAACACACAAACATATCTCTTCGTTATGAGACACGCTCTCCCCGTATAATTTTTAATCTTGAACGGGCCGGCATAGTCGTTACCCGTGTAGGTGAACGCCCGCGAGAAGGAGACTCTATCTGTCGGGAGATCGCCCATCAGCTGTGTTTGCAGTCTTTTCTTGTAAATCGTGCAAATCTTATACGGATTGACCACAGCCTTCACCAGATTCTTTATTTTAGGAATCCAATACTTCGATCGGATCAGCGAACGATCAATTGACTACCGCCATGAAGAGTAATCTAGTGAGTAAATTGGATGATGAGTCTACAGGCGTAGGGAAGTATAATCGGATGACGTTCATCATATTGCAGGGTTTTGGAGGCGGTGAGGCGGCCGCAAGCCCTTAAAGGTCCGTGTTGGTCAATGAATGGGAACATATTCAACAACGGACTTGACACTGGAAGGGGCCTTTTCTCGGTCAGATGCTTTAGCTCTTGGCTGGAGGTCAGAGTTCTTTCTGCCTCCCGGATCTCTTCACTAGTAGGTCGTGAATTGGGCAAGGACGAAACTTTGCGGCAGCGCTTAAGAAAGCGTTGAACATAGGCCAGAACTCGAAGGGCCTTATCCAAATTGAAAAAACGTTCGAGGAAGTCGATAGACGGGCCCTTGACAAAATGCACTTTGACCGCGCGCTGCTCTAGCTCTGTCACTGGAAGAGCGCTTTGCGCTGGCCATAGCTCTCGTGGCCCTTGCAGCCACTCTGGTCCGTGCCACCAGAGATGATTTCCTGCCATTTCATTTAGGGATACGCCTCGACTGGCTAGATCGGCGGAGTTTTGTTCAGATCGAACGTGTGCCCAACAGTCGACTGGTGTCGCCTGCGTGATCTTGGCAACTCTGTTGGCCACAAACGTGGTCCAGTTGGACGCAGCCTTTCGCAACCAGGCTAGAACAATTGTGGAATCTGTCCAGCAGCGGATCTCTGAACTGGCGGTTGGCATGTGCGGAAGGATTGCCGTCACCAGTTCGGTTAACAGTACGGCATCACAGAGTTCTAGCTGAGGAAGGGACACGGTTTTTACCGGAGCCACTCGTGTTTTGGCGGTAAGCAGACGAGTCAGGATCTTTTGCCCCATCTCGACGCGGAGGTAGATAGCCGCTCCAGAGGCTTTCGGAGACGCGTCACAGAATCCGTGACGCTCTATAGTTACCTCCGGTTGGTACCAGACCCATCTCGGAACGCGGATCTGTTTGAGGTCTGAATACTCATCTAAGAACGATTGCCACCTCTGACTCATTTCGGTGGGAAGCTTATCGTCCTAGCCTAAGTTCTGCAACCAAATCTCCTGCATGAACATTTTGGAACGGATTATGAACGGCGCGAGCCACCCGGCAGGATCGAACAACCTAGCGATTTGGGACAAAACTTCCCGCTTTGTGTAGGAGGGTTCCAAAACTATTTCAGGAGGTGTGAAATAGAACTCGTCGGACTTTGCCCTCCACCGAATACCGAGCGTCTTGGCCGTGCTTTCGGCATCGATGTCTAGGAACTCGCTATGAAGGAGATGCTCGGCCGGGACGTCTTTAAGGACGCTTTTGTGGTTTGAAGTCCACTTTCTCAACAGAAACCCGAAGGCACTTTAGAGCTGCTTGCAACTCTCGAATGGAACTTTGGGCTTCGTTCACGGAATTCGCCCCTGCCAGTACGTCGTCAACGTACATGTACTGCTTGATGATGTGGCTGGCCTTTGGAAATGGCACTTGGATGTCCTCTGCCAGCTGCTGCAGTACTCGAATGGCGAGGAAGGGGGCGCAGTTGACCCCGAAGGCAACTGTTTTTAATTTGAAGTCTCGGATATCTCCTTCCTTGTTTCGGAACAGAATTCTTTGAAATGGGGTATGCTTTGGATCGACCCAGATCTGACGATACATTTTTGTAATGTCCGCACTGAAAACGTACTGAAAATAACTCCATTTCAGGATCTGGATCGTTAGATCGGATTGTAGGACTGGACCAGCATGAAGGATATCATTTAAACTGGTCCCATTTGCTGACGGACTTGAAGCGTTAAATATAACGGGAAGCTTTGTAGTGCTGCTTTCGGGTTTAACTACCGCATGATGAGGAAAATGATAGGTCGGAGAATTGTGAGTCGACGTAACTTCTTTTATATGACCCAGATCCAGGTACTCCTGGATCACGCTGTCATATTGCTCTTTTAGGGGAAAGTCTCTTTTTAAACGGTTTTCATTTCTAAGAAACTGGGCCAACGCAATGGACCTCGAATATCCTAAATTGGATCCGGCATTCTCGGGGTCGCGGAACGGAAGCGTTACCACGTACCTCTAGCTTGCGTCTTTCCTCGTGGTTTGGAGGAAGTTCCTTTCGCAATAGGAATCCGACTCTTTTACCATCTTGAGCGTGTTGAGCGATTCAGGGTCTTCTATTTGGTGCACCAGGGTCGTAAAGGATGCGACCCGTTTCGGATTACCCCTGGAAATCGGCCCCGTTAGCACCCACCCAAAAATAGTTTCTTGGCCCAGGAGCGAGCCGCAAATATTTTGTCGGGTGCCATCCATCATAATGGACAGTAGAATTTCAGCCCCGATCAATATATCAATTTGAGAGCTCTCAAAGAAGGTAGGATCTGCCCAGCGGAGTGCGGGCAGGTCCTTCAAAGAATCCCGAGGGATCGGGTAGGTGGGGAGTTTGCCCGATAGTTCCGGAAGGACGTAGACCTGGCTTAGACGGAGAGCGAATCCCGAAGTGACACAATTTCGAGGACTTCGCGGAGACAGATTGATTTAGCCCGGAGACTTTGGTCTGGATGTTACGGATGTTACGCGTCAACAGACATTTGGAGAAAACGCGGGCGCAATCTTACCGGATGGTTCTCCTTGGAGCATAAGTCACATCCTATCTGTTTCGTGCTGACCTTGGTCTCGAAGGATTGAAGCTTTTTTGGAACTGCCTAAGTCGGTTTCATATCTCCGATGGCTTCCAATGTCAGGTACCTTTCACTCAGGAAGGCATTCATTTCTTCCCAAGCTGGGATTTCGGATTTGGCAGTCATGGATTGTTTCCATAAGGAAAGGGTCTGCTTCGGCAGTTTGCTCGCGCAAAGGAAAACCAAAAGACAATCCCAGTTGTCTGTGGATACGTGAGAATGCGCTAGCGCTCTTAAACACCCCTGAATCGTGGATTGTAGCTCCCTTAGAGCATGACCAGATTCTTGCGAAATTGAACTCAAGTTAAAAAGGAGCTTGAGCTGGCTGTTGACTAAAAGTCGCTTGTTTTGGAACCGATCTCGAAGCGCCTCCCACGCCGAAGCAAAGGCGTCATTCGTGAGAGGAGATTTCGAAACGATGGCTTTTGCTTCGCTACTTGTTTTTGTGAGAAGATGAAACAGCTTCTCGATTGATTCCAGCCTGGTGTTGTTTACATAAATTGCCGTGAATAGGTCCCGGAAAGTGGGCCATCGGAGGTAGTCGCCATCGAAGACTTCCGTGTCACATGGAGGTAAGCGGCAGCCGGACGAAATTAGCGGCTGAGAGGGTGATTGCGCGACTTGAGACGTTGCTCTGTCAATGGTTTCTCCAATTTGTGTTGCACATGACTCGTATACTGAGTAGCAGTAGTCATATTTGGCCTGGAAAATAGGCACTGTGCTGAGGGATCCTTCTTGGGCAATTAGGTCAGAGCATGTTTCTTATTCTCTTTCCACTTTGTCCCATAAGGCTCGCACCTTTTGCAGACGGACTTGCAACGTATGCAAGGACGGAGGGGCTTGATCAGGAGTGTTGATCTTTGCTTCGAAAAGGCTTACACGATCGCTGACGGCGATGAATTTATGCAACGCTGCGGTTGCGGGAGTTGGTTGCTCTGGGGGCGCCATTTTTTTTTTGTGGTAGCGCGTGTGACTCGGAGGAATTCAGTCCCGACAGAAGAGGGATTTTCGGGCTTTATCGATAGGGAAGACTCGCTCGACGCTTTCGTCACTGGTCGGGAAATGACAATCTGAGGAGTTGTCTTTGAGCTGGTCGATGGAAACTCCCTTGTTCTTGGAGTGGAAGTCGCGGTTCTGACCTTTGGACTAGCGGACTTGGGTGCTGGCTTACCGCAAGTGGGTAGTGGACATTGCGGGTTTAGTTTGGTTTCTTTTCCAGGCGCGGATGTCACTTTCTTGTCTCCCTCTAGGGGCATACTCAGCTGTGCCCTAGAAGAAGGAAGGCAAAGAGGCCTGCACGCCGCAAAAAATTTGGAAATGAAAAGAAACTACCAAAATATCTGGATCTGGATGGAAAAAGTAAATCCGGTCGGAGTTCGGCAAAAAGTTGTGATCGGAATCTTGGATATTGGAGCACTATTCACTCTTTGTGAAATAACACAAAACACAAAGTTGAAAATGATTGAAGCGATTATGTGAAACAATGTTGGGCAGAAAAATGATCGAGGAAAACGCTTATCAAAGGAAAGGTTTATCTAAGACATAGCCAGATTTAGCCTTCTTCAAGGCAATATTTGACCCCGGTAATGGGTTCCATTAACCCTGGAAAAGGGTGCCACTTAATCCTGTAAAAAGGGTGCCAATTAACAGCAACTTCGTTAAGCCGAATTGCGAACCAATATCAGACGGTCGTTTTGACGACAAGAAGAACAATCAAAAACAAGCAAAAATCCAAAAAAAAAATAGATATTCGATTAACCGGAAAAAGCTTAAATGAAGCACAAAAAAGCTCAAATTCTGTACAAAAATAGCTAGGATTAAACACGAAACAATATCTCAATTGAAATAAATAATTGCTAAAATTCAGTACGAAAAGTAGCTAGGACGAATTACGAAAATAGCTAGAATGAATCACCAAAAAAGCTAGACTAAAGCCCAAAAGAGTCAAATGTCAAATGAACAAAAAACAAAAAATAGCTAGAATGACTTACAAAAAGCAGAAAAAAATATAACAAAAAAAAAAAAAAATAGCGAACAATGGAAAAATCTAGAAAATCTAGAAAATAGCTAAATTATATAAAAAACTAGCTACCCAATGGAAAATCTAGAAAATAGCTACAAAATATATCTAAATATATATTAATGGACAATTTAGCTATTTAAATTATTTAAATTATTTAAATTATTCGCCAATTAATTGTTATGATTGTTTCCGCTTTGGTTCAGGAATACGAATAAATCGTAGAACCCTGTGCGGCGATCAACCAGGCGTCGGGACACTGAGTGAGGATATGAGGCCCGCAGCACGTTTTATATAGGGCTGGGCGCGGCTTCGTGTGACCGCCGTCGCTATGGAATTTGGCCACTTCTAGTATGGCCAAAAACGGTAGGTTCAGTGTGCCCTCGCTCGGTGGCGCGCGCGCGTAATTATTTAAATTCGTATTTCTTTTTTTTCAGAATTTAGGAACACGCCGAAAAGCGTGACAAACGGTTGCGAAACATAAACAACCAAAAAATCCAACAAACACGCAAAAAAAAAACCAAGCTGGAAGGTTGATTACTTCGGGTGGAACTATTAGACAATTGGAAAATTTTTTAGGAACCGGACAAAAATTCCAGAACGATTCTGTTGAAAAAAAAAAAAAAAACCCCTAAAAAATAGCTAGAAAATAATTATTTGGATTAAATAATTATTAAATTATTATTTATTTATTTTTTATTTATTTATTATTTGGATCGGTTTTTTTTTTTTAATTTTGTCTTCGGACTTATTTATTTTATTTATGCTTCAATTATAGGGTATTCTCTTGTCGACACTGGTTTGCTGTTCTTTGTCAGGGCAGTAGAGCAAGGAGGAGACGAAAGAGCTTGCACTATTTTATTTTATTCTTTATGTATTTTATTTATATTTTTTTATTTTAGATTTGGATTTGCTTTTTTATTATTTTGTTAATATATTTTTTTATTTTTAAATTGGTTCGGTGTTTGGACACATTTTATTTTGATGTATATGTATGTAGGTATAAATTTTTATAGAATGAATGTGTATGTTTAAAATTGTCTGTAAATGTTGTTTGCTTAAATTTAATATAATTCGTATATTGTGTATTTTAATGTGTATTTTATTGTGTATTTTCAAGTTTTTATTAAATTGTTTTTTATGGAAATGGAATTTGGTGTAATTTGTGTGGAAATTTCTTTTTATTTGGATGAGGCAAAACAGCAGTTTTGTGACGGACGATAAAAGTGAATACGGATCTTTGGACGGTATATATAAATATATATATATATGTACTATATATATATATATATATATATATATGCGCTTGGACACCAGCGGATCACAGTGACGAAGTAGGGGGCCGATATTGGCAAAGTGCACTTTTATACACTGTAAAAAAGTATAGTTCACTGTGGCTGGACGCATGTACTTATATTCATTTTTATATATTTAATTTGCACTTTTCACTTTTAAATTCGGATGGAGGGAAAGAAATAAACGCCGTCGGAAAGGGAAAATGGCGACCACGGACGGATAATAATTTCAAAACCGTACTTATCTTGGTTTTCCGCATGGAGCGCTGGTAGGATCAGGATAGATCCGGGAACGAAGGACCATGTAGTGGAGTAGGGGGAGTCAGCCAAGATAGAGTGTCCGATTTCGTCGGGGGTTGATCCAGTCGCTGTGGTCGAATAGGTGTGGTGTGGTTGTTATTGTTGTTGCTGCTGCTGTTGCTTCCCAAGAAAAGGCGCAGAGGGGTAGCTTCAAACACTTTATTTGCACACTTAAAATTAAAGACTCACTTAAATCTAACATAAAAAAAGCCGCGGGACTGCGGAGTGGTGAATCTCTTGCCAGCTGGAAGGAGGGAGAGCGAGAAGAGAGAAGGAGAGAGCGGGCAGCGGTGCTTGCGAGCGAAGACGAAAGCTATGAGGGCAAGCGCTGGCCGCTTACACTGCCGCTACGCTGTTCGCGCCCTTCTGGCGTGAACAGCCGGTAATCCGGCCTGACCCTGGGGAGTATTTACAATGGGAGCCAGCGGCGTCGAAGTTTGGGGCACCGCAGCGACTCATTTTATAGCTTCAGACTATTAAATTGAGTGTCTAACGCGGTGAACAGGTCATTCGCTTTGCGAAAATTGACCATCAGATCACTGAATCCATTTCTCGTCTAGCGCATGAAGGATTTCATTTCCTTCTCAACCTCTCTACAGGACTGGCAACAGTAGTGTAATCCCATTTTACTGGAAATTACATCCGCGACACGGCCCGTCAATTCGACACACTTAGCGTGTACAACCGTATCGCAAAGACAGCAAGAAATCATTGGTTGATCTGCCAAAACATTTTTTTTTGGCAGTTTTTAACTCCACAGACAAAATTTAAATTTAAAGGCATTTTTACAAACCTTTGACCACTGTTCAAAAAAAGAGAACTGTCAACGTGGGTGAGTGGGACAGAAAGAGAGCGAAAAAAATAGCGAGGGCGAGAGAACTTAGCACCGCTTGGCTGCAGCTAAACACAAACGGAACCTAAGCAATAAGGAACGGGATAGGCACAAAAGAGAATTAAGAAAACCGTCTTAGCACAAAACTAAAATTGGAATTAAAACAAATTAAGCACAAAACACAAAGCTCATGCACGCGCGGTAGCAAACGGCTGAAGTTATTTAAAATTTGATAATAATTTACAAAAACCCCGGTGGCTTACAAAATAAAAAAAAACACAAAATTCGAAGCCCAAAACTAAAAACACGACCGATCGCTGTGAAGAGAAAGACGTACCCGGTTCTCTGGCATATGGCAGGTCAGAAGTGTAAAGGGTGTATAGTACTGGATCCAGAACACTACCCTGCCGAACACCACCTCGACTGCATCTGATAGTTAATATTTCACCTCTCACTTCGGCCATGATATTTCGCTTCAGCAGATAGGATTTTAGGATGAGGTATTGTGCAGGCAGCAAAATGGTTCTTAGCTTAAAAAGCAAGCCATCGTGCCACCCTCGATCAAATGCTTCCTTCACATCAAGGAAGACTGCAGAGCTGTAGTGCCCGTTTTCAAAGGCATCTAGGATATGTTGCGTTACTCGATGAGCTTGTTCTGGAGCTCCATGGTGCTCCCGAAAGCCGAACTGGTGATCTGGAATGGTATCTTGAACACAATTTACTGCCATCATTCTGGAAAGAAATTTCCTCTCGAAAATTTTAGAGAATGTGGGCAGCCAGTTTATTGGTCTATGGGACGCAACAAGGTTCTCCGGTTTGCCTGGCTTTGATATCATCGATATCACAGCACACTTCCATTGTGTAGAGAAGTGGTGAATGCGTAACATGGAGTTGCGTAGCAAATTAGCAAAATAGTCGTTTTTTGTTTTGTGCAACAAATTCTTCAACTCGTCCTTAGCACGACGGTAAGCTCCTTTATCGACCGGATCTCTCGAACGCATGAACCTGCGACGCAAGGCTACTTTCGACCAAACCAGATCCAGGACCTCAGGTTTCAAAAGAGCATGAGGTGGGTCTGGTGGGTTTATTGAACCTTGCCAACAGGTTGAGGACTCGGCAGCGATGTGGCTGTTTCGAACAAAGAGCTCAGTGGAGTCGTCAAGGGGAGCTTAAAACCATGTTAAGGTTAACCAGTAAGTTAACTGACGCCTGGAACCATGGAATATTCGCGGTTTGGGGAAGAATACACGTCTTCTTAGAGAGCTTGTGAGCAGCAGTACTTAGTTCGATATCCAAGGGGATGTGATCGGAACATAGTTCTAAGCTTTTTGCGATGTAGAGAAGCTCAGAGCGAATCCCTCCATATATGGCAAAATCAATTGCTGATGGCGTATGCTGGTTGTACGGGTAATGCGTCGGTCCTCCGGTTGCAAGGTCCTGGATATTTGAACTGAAGATGCAGTCAGCCAAAACTCTTCCTCCGTTTTGGAACATTTTATCAAGCTGAGTTAAGAGAACAGACATTTTTTTCATCAGATCGTACATTTGTTCTTGTCGTTGCCATTGCTGATCATTATGATAGTTTTGCAGTTGCTGGGATGAATTTGGTTGCTGGGACGGTTGCTGAAGTTGGGAACTTTGGTTTTGCTGTGGAATTGGGCTTGTGTCCTCCTGGAGTGACTGCTGGTTGCGATCCCTTTGTTGAGTTTTCTGGTTCTGCTTCCTACTTCTTAGTGAAGGAAATTGTTGTTGCTGGAGGTGACCTGTCCATTGCTGCGGACTAGCCAGTTGGGCTTGTATAGCTCCGCCACCAACTCTACCGTAAGATAGGGTAGGTACAATGCCTCTTAATGTCGCTGGTGCAGCTGATTTTTTAAGGGGGCTGCAATGGGACGTCGACTTACTGTCTGCTGGTAGACGAGACAGCGCTTGTAACTTGCTGTATGATTACCGCCACAGTTGACGCATTCAACAGGATGGAGTTTTCGCTGGCAGTCCTTAATAGCATGTTGCTGACCACATCTGACGCAGATAACTTCATTATGGCACTTATTTTTTGTGTGGTTGAATGATTGGCACCGATGGCATTGCACGACGTCATCCTTTTTGTACTGAGGTTCGACTCTCATCCTTTGGCGACAGAGAGCCTTAAAATCATGTTGCTGGCAGCAGGCTCTTATTCGACAAATACAAAGTTGACGAGCTTTGTTTTGTCAAATTGGCTTCTGGGTCTATTGACAAACCGCACTGTATGGCCAAGTGAGGTTTCCTTGTTGCTGGCAGTAGGCTCTTATTCGACAAATACAAGGTTGACGAGCTTTGTTTTGTCAAATCTGCTTTTGGTTCTATTGACAAACCGCACTGTTTGGCCAAGTGAGGTAAGGCTTGCCTTAATGTCACTATCTGGAACGGAGTGATGAACACCTCGGATGACAATGCGGTAGGATCTTTCCTCTTTGTTTGGATATTATCTTTAGGAACCGGACAAAAAATTTGACATCGATTGTCTGGAAAACCCGCCAACAATTGCCAAAACATTAACAAAAAAATAGCTTAGAAAATAAAAAATTTGGCGGTAATTATTAAATAATTATTATTAAATAATTACTTCTTCTAGCTTGCAAAAATGTATAGGAAAGTATTGGAAAAGTCAATATTTATTGTTTACATTTTTATGGCGAAAATTTGTTTTTATTTATTTTTGGAGCGGAGATATTTTTTTTTTTAATTTGGATTTTATTTTAATTATTTTATTGTAAATATATTTATTTTTATTAAATTGGTTCAGTGTGTGGAGAAATTGTATGTTATGTATATGTAAATGTAAATTGTGTGGGATGTATGAAAATATTTAAAAATTGTCTATAAATGTTGTTTACTTCAATTTGATATAATTTGTGTATTGTGTATTTTATTGAGGGATAACTATTGTTTGTAGGGGGCCCTGTCTGGTCCACCGACGATTGGAGCGAGTTGAAACAAATGTCCCACGGCACAGGGCAGGCAATGAAAAATACCCAAAGTATCCAGAAGGAAGAAGAAGAAGCGGAAGCGTCGTGGGCAAACTCAATGTTAGCTTTAATTGGCTTCATACATGAGACTAAAACTAAGCTTAAAACTAAAGCCGCGCTCCTGCTCGTTTTGCTTTGCTTTGACGAAGCAAAGCGAGCACGGGAGATCGACGGCGACCGACCTCCAAATTCTGTTACAACCCGAGCTCCGGAGCGAGCGGACACAGGGGAGGCCGAAGCGCATAAGCGGGGCGAAGCCGGAAGGGAGCGAAAGCTCTGTGCGCGGAGGCGGCACAGTGGCCCCTCACATAAACATTCCGCCCCCCTTGCAAACACCCGGGTTGCAACAAGGTTATCCTTATGACTGGTGACAGGCTCCAGACACGACCCATCCAAATACGGTATCCTGTGCCACCGGCAATCCATCCTGGATCTTCATGAAGCCCGGCTGCATCACTCGCGAATACATGTCCGTACCCAGGAGCACGGAGATTGTCGCGCTCGTCGGCCAGTGTAACGTTCTGGAAATGGGCTCGCACCGCCTCGTCAAGCTCCCGAACTGGCGTGCGAAAGCGCACGTGAGACTTAACCGTGGATACCACATCCAAGCGGACACTGTTGTCATTCTTGGAGCTTACGGTGGCTGAACATATCCGCTCTTCCCCAACGCTGGTAGTTGGCAGTCGAAAAGCTGTCGCCAGCGACGTGTCGATGCAGCTCGTAGCTGTGCACGGGTCGATGAGTGCCGCCGTATCGAAGACCTGATTCCCGGTGGATCCCGGTGGATCCCGGTGGATCCGCACCTGAGCCGTCGGCAGCAGATTGACGCTATTCCTCAACAAACACGACAGCAATGGAGCGATGGCTGTGTTTGGTGAGCTGCTCGGACGGCCGGCGGAGAACTGCCCAGGCGCGGCGGACGAGTGAGGCGGCGTAGCGGAAGCACGACATGTTCGTGGGCCAAACAACTGGTGCAGTATCGATTGGCGAGGACTGCCGGCAGCCGCTTCTCGGCACTCAAACGAAGAAATCGGCGGCACTTCCGTAAAGGGTGGATCTCCCTGCAGACTCGGCAACGGCAGGAGTTGGTACCTCGAGAACTTCTGCTTTCTAGTGCACTGGCGCTGCGTGGGCGTGGAGACATCGTCCTGTGACTGGCTGACTCGAACGAAGAGAACAAAAAAAAATTAGCTATCAGTACTTGACCTGCTACAAATTGGAACTACGGATTAGCTACGGAACAGTACAGTGACGTGGAACATTAAAGTGGACGGGCGACAGGTTATTGAGGGCAGGCAGGTGCCTCCATTGGAAGGAGGACGACCTTCGCTATGGGACGTTTGATGAGTCCCCGCTCAGTACGGATGTCGACCATACGGACATGGCCATCAGATCCTGGAAACACCGCGTCGACTCTGCCTAATAACCACTCATTGGATAGAAGGTTGTCTTCCTTGACAACCACCATGTCCCCGACACGGAGATGCAGGGGCTCGCCACTTATTTCGCTTATGGAGTTCATTGAGGTACTCTTCCTTCCATCGCAGACAAAATTGCTGTTGAAGAGCCTTCAAGTGCTGCCAGCGGTTAATAATGGTCGTGGTATCCCCCTTTATCTCGGGTTCCACCACAGCGAGGAGAGGCCCTCCAACAAGAAAGTGCCCAGGAGTAAGGGCTAACAGGTCAGCGGGGTCTTCGGACATTGGTAAGAGCGAACGTAAATTCAAACACGCTTCGATCCTAGACAAGAGCGTGGACAGCTCTTCGAACGTGTATTTCCGCGTGGCCGTAAACTTATAGAACAGGGTCTTGAAGCTCTTGACGCCTGCCTCCCATAAGCCGCCCATGTGTGGGGCTCCCGGCGGGATGAAGTCCCAAAGAAGCTGTTGGTGACTATAGGCACTCGTCACAGCCCCTTTCAGAGCCTGAAGAAAATCGCGGGAAAGTTGACTAGCCGCGCCCACAAAGGTCTTCCCATTGTCCGATTGCCCCATTGTCCAATTGAACTTGACGGGGGAAACCTCTCCGGGACACGAAACGGGCGAAGGCCGCGAGAAACTTCTCAGTAGTAAGGTCAGACATCGGCTCTAAATGGATGGCCTTGGTGGAGAAGCACACAAACACTAGTACATATCCTTTTGTATTGAGACAGGCTCGTCCCGTGTAGTTCTTGATGTCGAAGGGGCCAGCAAAGTCCATATCGGTGTGTGTGAAGGGACGCGAGAAGGACGTGCGTTCCTTGGGTAGTTCTCCCTTGAGTTGAGTTTGCAACTTCTTTTTGTGGATGACGCATACCTTACACGAATAGATGACGGACTTGATAAAATTCCTCACTTTCCGGATCCAAAACTTGGACCGGATCAGCCGGATCATCAGCTGATTACCGCCGTGTAGCGTTATGCGATGCGTAAACTGGACTAGGAGTCTGGAAAAACGATGGTTGTATGGAAGAATTACCAGGTGCCGTTCGTCATACTGAGGCTGTAACCCGGCCGCACGCTGTTATGAGCCCTTGCCAATCAAGGAACGAGTTCAGATTTTTAATCGGACTGGATGCTGGAACTGGCCGCTTTTGGCTTAAACAGTCGATCTCGGTACAGTGCCTGCGTTGTGTGACGGAAATTGGGAGACGTTCGGCCGACGCGATTTTAGATGTCAAGTGACTCTCAAACAAAGACTTGGTCGTTCGCGAGCGCTGGATGAAGCGACGAACATAAGCGAGGACTCGCAACGCTTTGTCGAATGTGGAAAACCGCTCAAAAACATATTCCGGGGGGGCCTTCGCAATATGGACCTTGACTGCTCGCTTTCGAGTTCCGTCTCGGGAGGGCCATTGCCTTAAGTGGGCTACTCGCCACAGCTGGCTGTTCGCGAGGTCTTAAAGTGCTACCCCCCGGCTAGCAAGATCTGCCGGATTGTGCTCAGAGCGGACATGCGCCCATTTCTCCACCTCGGTGAACTGAGTGCTCTTAGTCACTGTTTGCCACGAACGTTGTCCAATGACATGCCGGTCTGTGCAACAAGGCGAGAACCATTGTTGAGTCCGTCCAACAGTGGTGGTCGGACGCGGGGCCGGGCATCTTCGGAAGAATGGCGTTGGCCATTTCGGACACTAGGACGGCTCCGCACAACTCCAGCCGCAAGAGCGACACCGTCTTGACTGGGGCCACCCGCGTCTTTGCCGTTAGCAAGTTCACCTCTACCGTGGACCCGACCTGAACTCGAACGTAAATGGCGGCACCATACGCCTTTGCGGGGCGTCGCAGAACTAATGATGCTCTACCTTTAGGTGTGGTCGGAAAGCGACCCAGCGGGGAATGCGTATCTGATCGAGCGCCGAGTAATTTTCCAGGAAATCAGACCATCTTGTGCAGAACTCTTGAGGGAGGACATCCTCCCAACCTAGATTCTGGAGCCAAATGTCCTGCATTAACATCTTATCCCGAAGGGGGCCAGCCAGCCGGCTGGGTTAAACAATTTGGCAATTTGTGATAGTACCTGACGCTTTGAGAAAGTCGATCCAGAGGTCGATTCTGGCGGAATGAAGAAAAACTCATCCGAAGTTGCCTTCCACCGCATGCCGAAAGTTTTAGCTGTGTTTTCTGCGTCGATTTCGAGGAACTCATCACGAAGAAGATGGTCAGGCTGGATGTTTGCCAAAATCGCCTTGCTATTGGACGTCCATTTCCTATGTGGGAACCCTGCCGAACCCAGGGCCCCCTCGAGATCTCGGATAGTTGCCTGCGCCTCAGTCTTTGAGTCTGCCCCAGCGAGAACGTCGTCGACGTACATGAAATGTCGGATAATGCGACTCGCCCGCGGGTACCTAGACTCTTCGTCGTCGGCGAGCTGTTGCAGGACGCGGGTCACTAGGAATGGGACACTATTGATCCCGAAGGTTACAGTCTTCAATTCGTAGTCACGGATTTCCCCATCGGAATCGCGAAACAGAATGCGCTGGAGAGGCGTCTGCTCGAGGTCTACACAAATCTGCCGGTACATCTTTTCGACGTCGGCATTTAAAACAAACCTAAAGTACCGCCAGTTCAGGATTTGAATAGTCAGGTCGGACTTTAAGACCGGGCCCGCGTAAAGAATGTCGTTTAGACTGGTCCAGTTCACGGAAGGGCTAGAGGCATTAAAAACCACCCGCACTTTAGTGATTGTGCTTTCGGGCTTGAGAACGGAATGATGTGGAAGGTAGTACGTGACGCAACGGCACGTCGTAGAAACCTCGGCCATGTGACCTAAGTCGAGGTATTCCTGGATTACGGCGTCATACCGGGCCTTGAGAAGAGGATCCTTTTTCAGGAAGGATCGTGAGGATGCTAGCTCGGAACCCTTGCGCTCGGGGTCGCGCAAGGGAAGCGTCACAACATACTTGCCACGATGGTCCCTTTTGGTGGTTTGTACGAAATTGTGTTCGACAACCGCATCAGATTCGGGGACGATCTGCGTAGGCACTTCCTCCACCTCCCAGAATTTGGTGAGGAGCTGGTCCAAGGAGTCTCCGAAGGCGCAGCTAACTCGCGTGGAGAACGCAGACACACTGCGGAGGCCTGCCGAGTTGACTGGGCCTGTCAACACCGAGAAGCCGAGAAGCGACCTGCAAATGTTCGTCTTGGAATTGCCGAGGAGAATAGACGGAAGAATGTCTGCTCCTATTAGGACATCGATTTGGGAGCTCTAAAAGAACTTTGGGTCCGCCAGGGGGTTGTCGGGAAGATCCTTAAGAAGATCTCCTGTGATTGGATATGAGGGCAGATTCCCGACCGGCTGCGGAAGAACGTAAGCTGCGGTCTCTACCTGTAGCCCAGGTCTGGACGGCGATTTAATCGAGAAGGAACACAACTTCGTGGACTGAACGGCAACGGTCTGGTTCAGGCCGGACACTTGAGACTGGATAGTCTTGAACGGAAGTCTGACGAGGTTGAACAGTCGTTCAGTGATGAAGGTCGCTTCAGACCCAGAGTGAATCAAAGCTCGCTTGGAAGCTGCACCCCTAGATGGCACACGTTAATGAGGGCAGTGCCCAGTAGGACGGCTCTTGAGCCGGTAGCAAAGCATACTTGGACATCTGCGGGATCTTCTGGGAGTGGGCGCGGGCCGAGGCCTAGCTGTCGAATACGGAACGTGGGCGGTTGCAAATGGATTACCGCGGTGGAGGAGGGTGTGATGTCGGCTGTGTTCTCTTGATGTAGTCGGAGCGACCATTTACATCCATTTCGAGGAACCGCGGACATAAGCTGACAGGATGGCTCTCTCGGGAACAAAGATCGCAATCCTTCGGGCCTGGAGCCACCCTGGCCTCGTACCAATTGAGCCTGCGCGTTGGGGCGCTTGATGTGGCGACCGTTGCGAAACTTGCCCCGAACCGCTAGGGGTGAAGTTGTCAATTGCCTCCAAGGTACGATAGCGCACGGTCAGGAACGCGTCAAGTTCATTCTATGTTGGAATTTCTGCCTTGTTGTACATGGATTGCTCCAACATGGAAAGTGTGATTTGGGGAAGCTTTAAGGAAACCATGTAAACCAGAAGGCAATCCCAAGCTTCGACCTGAATTGCGGACATATGTAAGGCTGTAAGCAACTTTGTACGGTGCCTTGCAGCTCTTTCAGAGCGGCCCCGGACTCTTGAAGAACGGATGGATGTTAAACAGGATTTTCAACTGACTGTTGACCAGTGACCGCCGATTCTCGAAGCGGTCGGTCAACCCTCGCCCGCAGAGACAAATCCTTCAATAGTTACCGGGGCCTTGGCCTCGAAAAAACAGTGTAACAGTAACAGTAACTGATCTAAGCACTGTCAAGGTAGCTGGATCATCGGCGGACACGGATAGAACGTCCAAGCAGCTCCTATAGTCCTACTAGTGTCTACTAGAATAGGAGGGTAACCTCTGGTTTGAATCCCAGTTTAAGCCGCGTAAAGCGAAAAGTAAAAAGTTCTTTTGAACCGACTCGATGCGTTTACTGTGGACCCCAAGGACTGAGGGCTCCAAACGCAAGATCCATATTCTAAGAAAGGACGAACTAAAGAAATATATAGATATTTTGTAACGTACGGGTCATTAAACTCTTTCGACCAACGTTTAATAAATCCAAGCACACCTCTGGCTTTATTCACCATGCATGAAATATGGTCAATAAAGTCAAGTTTAGGATCCAAACGGACACCTAAATCGTCAACTAAAGCAATTCTTTCCAAAGAGCAGTTCAGCGTGTAAGTTGCAAGCTTGGGAGCGACACGAGAGAATGTCATAAGCTTGCATTTAGAGCCGTTTAAGTTTAATAGGTTTGCACCATGTTCGAAAATTGTTAAGATCTGTTTGTAAATCAGACTGGCAGGAGGCATCCGTATATTGCACGCAAAGTTTGACGTCGTCCGCATACATAAATACTCTGGAGTTAGTCAGAACTTTGGGCAGATCGTTAATAAATAATGTAAACAGCAGGGGACCCAAATGGGGACGCCAGAAGTAACCCTGAGAACATTAGATAAGGTGTTTTTAAATAGGACCCTTTGCGTCCTGCCATTCAAATAACTTGAGTCCAACTAAGAAGATCAACCGGAAATCCCATTAGGTCAATTTTCCGAACAAGGAGAGAATGGTTGACAGAGTCAAATGCTTTACTGAAATCAGTATAGATTACGTCTGTCTGAAGGTTTTTATTGAAGCCCCTTATTATGAGGGAAGTGAGCTCCAGAAGATTAGTAGTCGTTGATCTTCGCTTTATAAATCCATGTTGGTATGGAGAAATAATTGATCTACACAGGTGCTGCAAGTGAGGAGTAACGATTTGTTCGAAAAGTTTTGCGATGGCCGACAACTTAGAGATACCTCTATAGTTATTGGCATCTGATTTGCTACCTTTTTTGTGGAGAGGAATAACAAATGATTCCTTCCAAATAAGGGGAAAGTGGGAGGTCTCTAAGGACAAGGTAAACAATTTTAGAAGGGGATTGCACAGGGCGTCGGCACAATACCTAAGGACACAGCCAGGTATTCCGTCGGGTCCAGGCAAATAAACGGGCTTTACACGGTGAAGATCTGAAAGGATAGAGCTTTCGTTCAAATTAGGACTGAAAATAAGGTTTGACTTGGGCATGATATAAGAATACGTCCGTTTTGCGTCGGTGGAATTAGAGTAAGGGGTTTGAAAAAACTTCGCAAATAGATCGGCAATTGCCTGATCATTTTTTACGCTAGTATTTGCAAAGGAAAGCGAGAAAGGATGAGTAATTGGCTTACGTTTGGTGTTAACAAAATTATAAAACTGTTTTGGGTCCTCAGAGAACTGGGCCTTACAACGAGTCAAATAATTTTTGTAACACTGCGCGTTCAGCACGGTAAATCTCGACCGAGCAGATAAATAAGAGGAAAGGACAGATTGAGAACCGTTA
>VNJU01003017.1:0-25448 GCA_008042675.1 Drosophila seguyi | reverse complement strand
TGGTCGAATTCTGCCGGTTCGTCGATGAGAAATACTTTCAGAAAAGGTGCCTGCAAGATTAGTTTTAATGTTCTTATTTCGACAAAAAGTTGGTAAAATGCCAAATAATAGATCAAATCATAATATTATTTCAATTGATATTATTTGTTATTTATTTTCAATTTGTTTCAATTAAAGCTTGGCTAGTCAAAAAAAATTTTAAGGTTCAAACCAAACTTTCTAAAAGGCAAATTCCAAATTTTATTTAATCTTTAAAACATATCTATTATTTGTCAGCAGTGTTTTGTAAGGTGTGGAAGTTTCACTTTATATAGCGTGCCTTCGATTTATTCTTTCTTCTGCTTTCTTTTCGCTTAATTTCCCGCCAAAGAAAAGTAAGTTTAAAATAGGTACCGCTGTTCACTGTTCTAGCTAACATATTTAAAAACAAACTAACGCTGATTTTAAACGTTCTATTTTCAGAAAATAATATAATAAATAATTTGCTATGTTGGTTTTGCTCGCGTTTCCCCAAAGCTGGTGGCCATAGGTCAAGATTGGCTTAAGGGTGGTGTTGTAGAGCAGATCCTTGTAGTCCAGACACAAGGGCGATCGGGAGTTTATAATCTAGTGGAGGCTGCTGGCTTTCAGTTTTAGGTGTAGTTTCTTGCATTCGATATGTCTACGCCAAGTTAGACGTCTGTCGAGGTGGATGCCGAGATACGTTACATCATTAGCTTGGGGAATCTGCATGCTATTCAGGCAGAGCGAAGGGCAAAGTTTCCCTGTTTGGAGTAAACGTTATGCGTTTACACTTTTGTACGTTTATTTTAATACGTCAGTCAGTTAGCCACTTCTCGACTAGCTTATGGTGATTGGCGAGTTGGGTTGTTGCACGGACTTGGCATCTGGAGCGGCTCAGGATCGCAGTGTCGTCAGCGAAGGTGGATGTTGTTAGTCGGCCACTCGTGGGAATATTCGCGGTGTAAAGGACGAATAGAGTTAGCCCTAGTGCACTGCCTTGTGGGACTCCAGCTTCGATAGTGTAGTTGTCGGAAATTGTAGTGTTGCACCTCACTGCAAAGGCTCTGTTGTAGACTTACGATTCCAGGAGTTTATGAGTGTACCCAGGCAGGTGTGTTTTAATTTTATGCATAAGACCTTCAAGCCAGACGCGGTCGAATGCTTGGGATACATCGAGGAATATCGCGCTGCAATACTCTTTATGCTCGAAGGTTGTTCGAATCTCAGATGTTATTCTGTTAACTTGCTCGATAGTTCCGTGTTTTTCTCTGAAGCCAAACTAATGCGCTGGGATAATATTGTGAGCTCCCATGTACGGTATTATCCGCGTTAGAAGACACTTTTCGAATAATTTGGAAAGGCATGATAGCAAGCTTATTGGTCTGAAAGATGATGGGATAGTGTGATCTTTTCCAGGCTTTGGTATCATTATAATAATAGATTTCTTCCATTTACTTGGGTAATAGCCGAGACTTATGATTCCGCTGAAGAGTTTACAGATTACCTCAATAGCACAGTACGGAAGTTCCATTATCATTTTTGTAGTTATATGGTCACCGCCCGGAGCTTTTTTTGGTTTTAGCTCCCTAATGACTTTTTTGATCTCGTACGGCCGAAATGATGTTGGCGTAGATTCCGTTTCGGTGTCGATTTGCGGAAGGACAAAATTATTTGCAGAGGGGTTCGGCTGGAAGACGCCCCTAAGATGTAAGGCAAATAATGCGGCTCTGTCTCTGTCGCTGCGAGCCCAGCAACCAAAAGAATTTCTTATCGGGGTGACTATTTCAATCGGAGAGCTTAGGTTTGGGTGAGCCCTCCACAAGAGATGCTTTGTACTAGTTGGCGAAAGTTTTTCAATATATTTTAGTTGTGCACTTTCAGCGTCTTGCTTCAGGGCCCTGTTTAGTTCGCGGGTGGCTTCATCAAGGCGTTGCTTTGAGCATGGTGATCTGCTGGTTTGCCACGCCCGACGCAGACGCCTCTTTTAAAGAACCATCTATTCAATTTGCTGGCTTTGAGCTTTTTAATTTCCATATCCTTTCGTTTTGGTGTTGAGATCTTGGCTGCTGCGACGAGTACCTCTTCAAGAGCGGCGGTAAAGCTGTCGATGTCCTCTTCAATATTTAGTTGAGGAGTTAGCTCAATGTGGGAACTCACATACTTTCTGTATTTCATCCAGTTAGTGTTTTGCGACGTAGGGGTGGTCCGAAATATCTGGGCTTTGAAGAAGGGTTATCAACAAAGGCGAGTGGTCAGATGAGAGATCTGGTAGGGCCATGGCATTTATTAGATCGCGTGGGATATTTTTTGTCACCGCGAAATCGATTAGAAATGGGATCTTTTTGGGGTCAGTTGCCTTCCCTGTGGAGTCACGAGGCGTGATCCGCAGTGCGTGTATTTGGCGTTGTAGTCTCCTGCTGCAATGAAGCGATCCCCCAGTTTGTTGTAAAAATCCATGATTTGACCTTCAGAGATAGTAAAGCGAGGTGGGCAGTAGACAGCGGCAATGCAAAGGTTACCGTTTCCCGACTACACTTTTATGGACGTGGCTTGCAAGTGATTTGTTGCAAACCTTTGGTAAAAGTGGTTCATATATGGAAGTTATATCTCCCTGTGAGGTGCGTTTCAACAAGAAGCATGGCGTCGATGTTATTTATATTTAGGAATTGAGTTATTTCAAGTTAATGCCGTGAAATGCCGTTGGCATTCCACATGGATATGCGAAGGTTCGACATTGACTATTTGGACTTTTGTGCTACAAGCAACTGAATCACCATATTCTGGTTCTGAACAAGGGTTTGCATAGTTCTTTTCATGAATGACATAAGTTCCATCATACTTTGTTGCATAGTAAACATCATGGTTTCCAAATTACTTTGCGGCTGCCCTGGTGTCTGCTGAGCGTGTTCTGGGTGTGGCTGGAGAGGGTTTCCCATACCTGTTCGTAGGGCTTCGGCGTAGGAGATGCCCTTGGTGGTATTTAGCGGACCGAATGATGATCTGGCTGCCTTGGCGAAAAATACGTCTGGAGTACTTTTGGAGTTATAATACACATTTTGTGTATTTTGTTGACGCTTGTCGCATGCGACTCTTCAGCTCCTTGTAGACCGCACAGCCTCTGTAGTTTGCCGTATGGTTTCCTCCACAGTTGCCACATTTTTTTCTTTGGGGGTCTTCTTTGCTCTTGGGGCAGTTAATGAAGTTGTGAAAGTCTCCGCAGACTACGCAGACTGTCCGAAGTGTACAGTACGTCTTGGTATGTCCAAACTCCTGGCAGTTTGTGCATTGAGCAGGGCCGCTGCCTTTGTGTGGTTCTTCCACAGTGATCCTTCGATGCAGTAGCAGCTGCAGCTTGTAGATCGGGTGCACTTCATTTTTCTTTAGGTCTTTGCTCTCCGGTTCAAGCTCGACCTTAAATAGTGGTTGCGGTGTTTTGTTTCTGTTAATTATATTGCTAACATTTTTTGCACAGAAGCCCTTGGCTGAATCTCGGACGGGGCGACGTCAGGTTTAATTCCTTTAAGTACTACTTGCAGTCCCTTGCTGCTTTTTAGTTGGTATGTGTAGAAGTTCTTTTTTGATTCCACCAGGTAATTAGACACGGCTCTAAAGTGTTCTTCCGACTTCGTTTGGATTTTGGTCTCGTGTATGTTCCCTTTTATAAGCGGAACAACATGAAAATTTGCGTCCCCGACCAGCGCAGCAATTTTGTTGACCAGGGCTTTTGAGCTTTTTTCCCTTACGTATATAGGTGGGTGCTTGGTTTCTTTTGGGTCTCCTGCCCCAATTCTGCTCGGTTATTCTCCTCCTCAGCTAAGATGGTGAATCGGTTATCATTGGAACTCCTAGTTTGTTCATTGCTTGTGTTGGTACGGTTGATTTTTGGTTTATTACCAACCGTGTTTAGTGGACTAAGGTAACGCTTAATCTGGACGTAGCGATCCATACCGTTCTGTACAGCTTGAACCGCCTGTTGCTTATCGGAGCTTATGGTCTTGTTGCCGTTGTATTTTGCACTGCGGCCGTTGGCACCGAATTAGCAATATTGGTAGTCTGTTTAGTTGTTGGTAGTGATTTTGCTGCGACTGCAGAAATTGAAGCACTGCTAATTGTTGGAGCTTCTTCCATAGAAGCCGGCGGTGGTGGGGTTTGGCATTGATAGCTCCATGATGTGGGAGTTGGGGTAAGCAAAGTGGGTGAGCAAGAGCTCGCTCTCTTGCTGTCTACGGTCAGTAGAGCCGGGTTGCTCTTTGTTGACTTCTTTTCTTCGATGATATCGCGTATTGAGAAGTAAGAGTAACAGTCGTTTCTTGGATTTACGGAGCTTCTACGCTCATTCTTTTTATCGCTGCTCATTATTCGAGCTTATTGCGCATGGCACTTATTAATTAAAATTAAATAAGCACTTATCTTGCTCATAACACTAGTTAAAATATATTTTTCTTTTATTGGTTAGCGTCTTTTCGCACTATTTGGACTACTCCAAAATAATATACTTTGTATTTAATTTATTGCATCCACTTTCTTTAATTTTTCCCGGAGCTCACGAAAAACCACGTCCGCTCACTGCGAGAGTTGACAATTCTGACCTTTCGAGCATTGCCTTGTATTTTATCCGTATCTGTTGCGTTTTAGCCGCATTCACGTTTCAGTATTCATTCGCATTCATTTCGTTTCCTTTTATGCTGCTGTGTCCTGGGGTCCCTAAGATTTTGATTTTCGGGTAGTGAGCTGATAGGGTCGATCGGATGAGAGCTGGGTATGCGTTGTTGTTGAGTGGGTTTCTTATCGCTTCGATTGCTCCTATGCTCTGGCATATTATGAATTTACCTCTAATTTGTAATATTAATTTGGTTGCTTCGAGGATTCCTAAGATTTCGACTGTTAGTATTGATGATTAGGGAGGTAGGCTTCCATAGGCTGGGTTTCGGTTTCTGTTGTGATTGCGTATGTTGTAATCGAGTTTTGTCGACGTATGTGGTTTTGGTAATGTGTTTTTGTTTCATTGAAGATTTTTTTTAAATATTTCAGGTGGTGTGCTTGCTTTTTTATGACTGTGAAGGGATGTATTGATTAAATTGTTGGGTAATTGCCAGGCTGGTTTTAATTTGTAAATTCTATTCGGCTTGAATGGTACTTCGTAGTCTTGGCATTTTCTTATTGCGTGCTGTAATGTTGAGATCCAATTTTTTCTTTTTGATGTTAGATTTTATAAATTTGCAGAAAGGAGTATCTTTAACTTGTATTAGGGATTTGAAGAGTTTTGCTGTAAAATGATCGCGTTTTTGTTTTATTGTTGGTATGTTTGCTTCGTATAGTAAATTGTGGATGGATGTCGTGCGGAATGCTCCTAAAGCTGGTCGAATTGCTGAGTTGAATGAGGTTTTTAATTTACTGAGAGTGGTTTTTGGTGCTTGTCCATATATGTGTAGTCCGTAGTCAATTTTTCATATATGTATTGCTTTTGTGACATTTAGCAATGTGAGTGTGTTGCAGTTAAATCTTGGGCTAACCAGGCATTTTATAATGTTGAGTATGTTAGATAGTGCTGGGAGGAGGGCATTGATGTGGGTGTTTCAGTTGTATTTGTTATTTATCCAGAGTCCAACTAACTTGAGTGATTGGGTATTTGTTATGTTGGCATTGTAAAAGGTAATAGTGCAAATGCAGTTATGTTTTCTGCAAATTATTAGATGCTGTCATTTTTTTGGTGAGAGAGAAGCGCCGGAGTACTCGCCCCAAGTTTTAATTTGAGTGAAGAGTGTGTTTAGGTTATAATTTATATTTTTGGCTTTGTCTAAGTTTATTATAAGAAAAAAGTCATCAGCGTAAGCACTGAAATTTATTTCTTTGTGTAGTGAAATTATGTTGGTTAGTTTGTTGAATGCGATTATAAAAAGAACGACAGAGATAGGTGAACCTTGAGGTATTCCGTTTTCTAAAGGGTGTATTGAAGAGGTTTGTGATCCTACTCTGGTAGCTAATTTTCTGTTGGCCATGAAGTTTTGAATGTATTTTATTATTTTGGGTCCGCATTTCCATTCGATTAGTTGATTTGTTATTGAGTGTACCCCGATACGGTCGAATGCTCTAGCAAAATCAAGAGAAACTAGTGATATGTATTTATTTGAATTTAGTGCCTTTGTGATAAGGTACTCTACGTAAAGTAGACTATCTGTAGTTGACTTTCCCTTTTTAAAGCCAAATTGATTTGGATGTATCAGCCTATTATTGGTAAGGAACCACCATTGTCGCAGTGAGATTATCTTGTCTAGGATTTTTCCTATGCAGTAATTTAGAGAGGTGGGTCTGTAGGAGCTGATGTCTATTTTATCCTTGTTGGGTTTTAGTACGGGTATGGTAAGGCAGGTTTTGTATGATTGCGGTATGTAATTTTTATATATTTGGTTGAATTGGGCTATTATTCTATCTTGTGTTGTTGGAGAGCTATTTCTGATCATTGGGTATGAGTTCCTACTAAGTCCTAATGTTGAACCCTTCAGAGATTGTAGTGCCATGTTAAATTCCATTTTGGTTATGTTCTTTTCTATTTCTATTGCTGAATTTGATGACTTGTGGTCTATAACTATGGGTGTATTTTTTTGTGTTATGAAGTTATAATCAAAGTTTGAGTCCTTTGAAAGGGCAGACCAATATTGTGCGAATAGGTGGGCTATTTTGTTTTTATCCGTAGTCATTTCATTGGAGGATGTAATGCAATAGATTTGTTTTGTTGGGTTTAGTCCGCAAAATCGCCTAATGTTATTCAAAATTTTAGTTGTTGGTGTCTTTGTTTGAAAAGTAGATGTAAATGCTGTTGTTGCTTCCGTTTTCCTTATTTTTATTTCTCTTTTTAGGCGTGCATTGACTTTCCTATATTCTATTATAGTTTATTGTGTTATTTGTCTTTTTAGTGCTTTCCATTTTTTCTTCTTCTCTTGGTGTAAGTCTGCTAGTTTTTTCCGTAAAGGTCATCGATGGTGTTCCAGGTAGTGAGTGGAGTCAGTGAAGGTGAGCAGAAAGTAAGACCAATGTGAGTAAATGTGTTGTGCGTAGTAAAGTGAGTTGGTGACTTATCGTTTAGGAGAGTAAGTTGCGATTGTTCAATGAACTTGGCTATTGTTTTTCCTCTTGAGTTCTGTTGCGGGGATCCCCAGTTTTGATGCCAACTAATAAAGTCTCCTGTTACCATGACTAATTCATTGTTGGTGTTTATAACATTGTCTAGGTTATTGCGTGAAAAAGATTTGTTGGGTGCAATATAAATGGCGTATAATTTGTACTTTTCTTTGGATTTTATTTCGGCTGCTATTGCTTCTACATATCCATTGATGTTGCATTGTGTATGTTGAATTGAATTGTGAATTAGCAGGGCTACTCCTCCGAATCTGTTTTGATCCTTGGCTTTAAATATTTTGGATAGGTGCACAGTCTCTTGTTGATGTTGAGGGGAATTTGAGAGATGATATCAATAGATATGTCCATTTCCTCGTTATTGATGTCATAATTTACGAGGGACCTTTTAACTGGCAAAGTTGTATTTTCGATTTTGTTGTCCAAATCTTTTAGTATGTTTGTGGTCCTAGTCTTTACTTTTATTTCCTGATTTTCAGTTCTTGGTGTAGGTTTAGTAGGGATTTCTATTGGTGCTGGGTTTTTCAGGGTTTGTGAATAAGGCATTTCTTGAATGGGATTGTGGCGGGCATAGTAAATAGAACGGGCGGTTTTGTGGTCAAAATTTTCGGTGATTTTTATGGCTATAAGTCCCTGTTCTTTTATGAAAATTGGGCATTTTTTATCCATGGAATTGTGGTTGTTTTTGCAGTTGATACACTTGGGTACCTGTATGCAGTCGTTATTATCATTTGTGTGAGTGGTTTCTGAACTATCTAACTTGTTTGCAAAAGGTTTGTGGGTGGTTAAAACGGAGACATTTTTTGCATTGCATTGGGCGTGGAATGTATGGACGAGTAAAAACAATTTCGTAACCGATCATTACCTTTTCGGGAAGATTAGTGGATGCAAATGTTAATGTTATTAGTCCTGTTGGGATACGTTTTTGATCAACCATTTTAGTCCATTTGTAAACTTCCTTAACTTTTTGGGATTGCCGCTCGGTTAAAACTTCTTATCCTGGGATGTTTCTGAGTAAATTACAATAAATCACTCCCGTCGTCTCATTAAGGCTCTTGTGCTCGTTTGCTTCTACATCAATAACAGCAATTAATTGAATTTTAAGTAGTTTTTCTGCTTGTTTTATGTTTTTAGGTTTAATTAATAGAGTTCCGGCTCTAGTGAGTTTGCATTTTTCAACTTCTTTCTCCACAAATATAATCAACCGTTTTTTTATAATAAATGGGTTTGCATTTTCCAAAGATAATTTGTATTTTCTTTTTATAATTATAAATTTCTGGTATTCTGGGTTTAAATTTTTATAGAAAAGTTTATTTTTGTCTGGTGGAATAATTTTTATTTCATAGGGAGCACCTTGATTGTTGTTGGCTTAAGCGCTGTCAGATTTTGTGTTTTTTCACTCGATTTTGTAATTGTTTTCTGTCGCGAAGTTGAAAGGCTCTGGCAGTTGGTCTTGAATCGCTGTAGTTGCACAAATGTATTCACATAGATCTGAGGGGTAATTGGCTTTATTTGAATAAATGATCTGAATATGAATTTTTATTTCATTTATTTTAAGGCTTTATGAAAGTGTGACCAGCTCCGTTGAAGGTTAAAACGTGAGTGTAAACAAATTTTTATTTGTGTTCGAATTTGTATTTTTATTATAAATATAATAATCAACGCTTCAAGTCTGGGACTTATAAATTAGCTCGATAGTCTTAATGAGTATAAAAAAAATGTTATATTTGTTGTTTCAGCTAACCACTTAAAACTTAACCCTAAGCCCTTAGTCGCTCCATTAAGAATTTAAATTTTTGAAATGTGTTTTTATTCTAAGCTTGAACTGCGGCACGCTGCGAATACATTTAAGGGGGCATATACACCTAGAGGGCCAAAAAGGACAGTTTTGGAATTTTATTTAAGAGAGTCTATATGAGTTATTGGATCGGCTGGTTTTTAGGTAAAAAAATAAACTTTGAAATTAAAATTTTTTTTTTTTAATTTTTAAAATTAACATGTAATTAATTTTTTTAATAAAAAAGACACAAAAAATAGAGGTATTCGGTACCAGACACCGTTACGTCAAAAATCATTTGAAATTAAAAAACCAAAAAGATTTTAAAAATATATACTATAATCTAGTCTTTATCATAGGCGATTTTGAAAATATCGATTTTTGACAAAATGGCGGTCGTTTGAACTTAAAGTGGCGGTTTTAAAAAAAAAAGTCGTCCTTATTTTCCAATAAGTCAATCGTTTCAATGGTTTTCGAGATATTTCTGGTACCGACTTGAAAAACATAGTTTCGAGAAAAACGCGTTTGAAAATTTGTCAATATAGGGCGCTCCCTGCACGTTGTCGTGCATTTTCGGACCAGACATTTTTAAGATATCAAACTTTAAGAAAATAAAAATATAAAAAAAAAACAACATTTCTAGGTGTATATGCCCCTTAAGGTTGGCCGGAAACTGGTTCCAAGATCGAATATAATTTTTCTGTCTGCTGTTAGAGATCTGGGCTTAATGTTGCCTGTTCTTCTTGATGACATGAACCTTAGTTTGTAAAAAAGGTATGATGGTTCAATACTATATATTATTTTATGAAGATAGATTATAATGCGAATTTTTATCCATTTTGTCAGCTCAATAACAAATATTTGATTGGCGAATATATATACATGCCCTGCTCTGTGTATGTTAAGATATATCTCGAAATATTGTTAAATACAACTTTGTCTATTGACATCCCAGAATACAAAGACTTCTAGGCCATAGAAAAGAGCAGGAATAATGAATGTTTTTGCTATTACTAGCCGTATGTTGGTTGGCAAAAAACGTTTGGTTATGGAGAGTGACCTTAATATTGCATACGTTTTACCGACTACCCTTGTAGTGTGATAATTTCCCGTCAGAGTTGTATTCAGAGTAAATCCTAGATTTAACGCATTTTCTACGTAGTCCAAAGGAGTATCGCCAATCTTGAGTGGGCGGAGACAATTCAAGATAAACTTTTTCCTTCTTTTCACTAAGGCAAAAACGTTAAAATATGTCGGGAAAAAAGCAAAGTCTGAAAAAGTTCGAAGTAACACTGATTTAACACTAATCCGCAAATGCAAAACAATAATAACTTTTCTTTTTAGGTTTTTTTTTTAATAAACTCGGTTTATTTTAGCAAATAAAGCTATGAAATATTGTTTCATAAAAAAATGTTCAGCAGTCAATTATTAAACAAATATCGATTTCGGCCTTCAGAGCTTCCTGTTGTGTTTGTTTGTTTTTACATTTGTAGCTTAAAACGTTTTTGTCTGTTTTCCTGGTTTTGCAAAGATTTTTCGGAATTTTCACATAGCCTTGTCGAAGCTCCCAGAAAATAAAAACTCAACAGAAAAATAACCATCCAAATCGGACGCCTGGAAGTCGAGTTATCTGCGTTCTTACATACATAAATTTAGTTTATTTATATAGATTGAAGGACCTCACGCTGACCAACACACACCAAACTAAATCTTGTATAACAGAAATCTTCAGGTACAGATTGTAGGTTCAGATTTTGGTATGAATGATCTCAGGTACTGCGCATGTTAGAAATTTATTGTTTAACGCGTTGACGTCTATGTTTGGGTCGTGACTTGCTTTTGACTTTACATACTCCCAAGTTTTTAATGATTTTTCATCTTTGGCTAGTGTAAACCGCGCTGTCAAATTTACGAGACTAAAAATTGATTTTTGCGAACTCGATTAGATTGTTTGCCTTTAAAACTTAAACCGAAAATATTTTTGTGGTGTTTTGTACCTTTTCCAATTGCTGTATGCTTTATCGCGTTGTGTAATAGCCCTGCGAATATTATAAGAAAACCAAGGTTTTTGAGCCGGGCGAATAGTCTTCCTTCGTTCCGGTACAAAATAGTTATAAAGGGATTGTATTATACGTTGCAGGTGATCGACTTGGTCTCTAACTCTTGGTAGGGAGCAAATCTATCCCAATTGTAATTATCTAATGATGTTCTTAAGTGATTAAGGTTAATGTTTTTATTGGCTCTAAAAGCTATTGTATAGTCATGATATTGGCGGTCAAGTGTCAAGAAAATTAGGTCGTGTTTCGAGAAAAACGGCACTATTAATTGGTTATATAAAGCTACTTTGTCTTTGTTAGTCACAAACAATACATCTAGCAGTGTGTTGCGTGATATGGAAAAGTGTGTAGGAGTGTTGCAATTAACCAAATGCATGCCTAGCGAACTCATATTGTCAGTCAGATGTGATTCTCTTAATACATCGCTATTGAGATCTCTTGTTAAAAAATTGTCTGCATATGTCCTTCAAATTTGAGATATATAATTCACAACGTCTCCATAATTAGTGTGACAGTTGGGACGGTAAATGCACCCAATCAGTAGCTTTTTGTTATGTTTCTGACTAACTTCGATGAAAATATATTCTATAGCACTATTAATGGGGTGTTTGCACTCAAGATTGGACTGTAACTTTTTACTAACATAAATTGCTACCCCACCACCATGACTTTCACGATCGGAACGAAATAAAATATATCTATTACATTCAAATATAACATCAACTAAATAAGGCACAAACCAAGTTTGAGAGATACATACAACATCCACATATAAGTTAACGAACATGTATTTGAATTCGTCCATTTTACGTGATAGGCTTTGAGCATTAATGTGGCAAATTTTAAGCCCAGCTCTCTGTTTTGCAAAAACATGCAGTAGAATGTGTGTATTCGATCCGTTTACATTCATATTATTTGGATTAACCATGTCGAATATTGACATTTATATATTAGCTGTGCGAGCACTTTACATTTTCTCAACAGATTTACTAAGACAAATTGAACACACACATACGAATAATAAAACCATAAGGCGATGGGCCCTAAAACTAAACAATATATACTGAATAAAATTTGTAAAATGTAATCAATTGGTGTGGCACATTTTTATCTTACCCTCGAAACGAGCTATCTACAACACAGTGTTACAAAATTGACAAAAGTGAATGAACTTTTGAAGTGACCTAGTAAAAGTTGTTTATCTGGTGAAAAACCGTTTTTCGGTACTTTTTCGATTTGAAAAATTTGTACTCGAAAAGTTGTTGACCGATTTGAAAAACTCCTGGCGTTTTTTATAGCTTTGTAGAGTAGCTTACAGAAAATAAAATTATTGTTTGTTTCGAATAAGAAGTACAAAATTTTTTCTTGGAAATATGAAGTTTTTACTTTTCGTGTTATTTATTTTTTTTACTTTGATGCCATTTTTTTTTAACAAATCACCAATATTTCTCCATGATGCCTAGTCAATTACAAATAAAACAATTTCATACAAAAATAAAAAAATTTATTCAGTTATGACGATTTCCCCCCCAAAAAAAAAGTATTGTTCAGAGCGCTCTAGAGTAGCAATGTGTAAAGTGAACGAATGAGGACGATGAAAGGGTAATTGAAAGTTAAAAAAAAAATGGACATTCTGGAATATATTTTTATTAATACTATTAACCTGTTCACTGGGGTTTCTTGACATATTTTCCCTTGCATCGGGGTATAACTGTAGCAATGTGGAGTAGTCGAGTAGCCTACACAATATTCTGTAAACAATATTCCTCTGTCGGTGACTCTTCCGCAAGGATACGCGAACACTGCTGCTTGCGTCTCGAGGTTTTGTATAACCTTTTCTGTTCCTGTCGATTTTCAAGGAAAAAGGCAAACAAGTTTGGAAAATCCATCCACTAGTGCTTTGTGTGGTTATAATTCTTTTTCGTATCGGTAAGTAGACCAACATGTTCGATGTGGTAGGTTCCGAGCGGTTCTTGAGCCTCGTCGATCGGCGATAGTAATCTCTTCCTTTTTCCCGCGCTCAGAGTCTGTAATCAGGCACTCTACACATGCTCTAACAACTCTTTCTACATTAGCCTAAATTCCTGGAATGTAGTAGGACTTCTCTAAAATGTCCCTGGATCTTTTATTTCGAAGTGACCAGAGGGTCATATAGAGTATGTACTGTAGATATGATGTCATCTGCCGACGACTACGAACGACTAGCAGCTCATTTACTATATCCTTGAAAAGGATATTATTTGGTATATAAAAATCTTCGTGCTCCTTGTTACTGGCCAATATCATTTTGACAGCTTGTATCCAGTTTTCCTAGTTCTGTGCCTTGATCAAGCTTAATTTTTTGGAATCCGTAATAAGAAAGCAGGTCAAACGGCTGAGTGCATCAACGTGTCACATCTTTATTCCGCCTCGGTGCTACCCTTTGAACTCGAATTTCTGCAATGACATTGCCCACCTTGCAACTATAGGAAGCAGATCGTCTTTTTTTATGGTCATTCCTCTTTTTTTTATGGATAAAATGGCTAAAACCAGGCTAAAACCAAGCTCATAAAAGCTGTACTTCTCCTAACAAGTGTTTTTTTATTTGCATTCCTCTTTGTGCCTTCTCCGTTTAACTTGCGCCGTCGCGACAGCTAAACGATAAGTTTGCTCTCACGCTCACCCGCTTACCCGCTCTCGCTCTAACGGTCTCTGGGTGCAGCTTATCTCTTCCTTCGTAAAGGTACAGTGGTAGGTTTTAATTGTGTCCGTTGTATGGGTTGTCATAACATGTTAAAATGTTATTTCCGGTAGTGATCTTGCCGTCTGCTGCTGGCTGTGCGATAACATGGTGCATGCCAAGTGCATTGATATTGTGGCTCGGTCAGAAAAAACATCGATCTACGTTACTGCTGTGATGCCTGACGGGAGGCGAAAAGAGAGATGATGTTTTTTATGCGGCAAACCAAAAGCGGTTTTAAGGACGTATTAGCGAGTTGTCGTAAAACTCAATATATGTTCTTGCCTAATAGCCTAAAGCTATTAAATGAGTCTACTATGCGCAAAAAAACCCCGCTGCGGGCTCCCAACAGCAGCCTCCCTAAGCTCCGCCATTGACCTCAGGATTGGATCCAAGGGTTCTGAGGTCGAGTGGCAAAACAGATTCGGTACCCGAATTTGCCGATGGAGTGACCGCTGCCCCGGTGATTTCCGCATTGTCCCCTGGGGGACCCCTCAGAGCCCCTTACCTGCCCAAGGTGTCACGCTCGACTATCGGTCGATATCGGCAATGCAGATAGGCAGTCTGCATCGCCTAATGCCCTTAATACAGTACCACCAACGACCAGATCCCCTGCTCAGACATCGGAAGATTTTATTGCCCTTATCCAAAGAAAAAGTGGAGCCGAAAATAAAGGTGGTAAAATTCAAATTTTTCTTAGGCTAGGGACATTTCATCTTTTAAAATAAATGTGCCTAAAGAACTCTTTGACAATATATGCTCTAGCAATTTCTGGCCAGAGTATGTGATTGTCAAAGAGTAAGAAGCTAAGAAAAAGAACCGGCGGCCTGTAGTAATAAGTCTTCCCAGGCCCGATCAGACCACTGCGCCCTCTATGACATCCGCTCTAAAAACCTAATATATTCCCTCTCTATCTCCTATCAGAATGCAAGAGGTTATTGTGTTCACAGAGACCTGGTTAAAGCCGGAGCTCCGAAGTTTTTCCATCTGTGTTCACTATATATCGTCTGTACCGGCCTCTCAGACGTGGAGGTGGTGTCCTCATAGCGGTTGACTCCAGTCTCGCGGCTGAATTAATAACTTTCGAGGAGTGCAACGATGTTGAATTCCTTTGTGTAAAGCTATCAGTCAATTAAACCGATTTTATTACTTGTTCCTACAGTCCTCCTACGTTAGAATTTCCTATTTATTGGAACCATCTTTCCGTTATCCAAAAGGATAACGACTTTCGACTTTCGGATAGGGACTATTTAGTAGTTCTTGGTGATTTTACTATCCCAGGGGCTATTTGGTCCTCAACCAATTCCTCCAATACACTTTTTACCTCCACACAGCATGATTTAATTGCTGGCTTTTTCGACATTTCGCTGTCTCAAGTCAACCATGTACGAAGTTCCCTAGAGCGCTTGCTTGATCTCTGTTTCGTCTCAGACCCGGCAAAAGTTAGTTTAGCTACCCGAGATCCCTATCATACTACTTTCGATGTGACTATCGACATTGGGACTGATTTAAAGAATATATCTAACCGTCCAGCTAAAAAAGGCCTTTGCTTTCGCAAGACGTACTTTAACCGGCTGAATATCTTTATATCCTATTTTAATTGGTCCGATCTCTTCAGGTGCACTAACATGGCTAAAGCTCTTCCATTATACTATCCGTCAACTTCGAATAGGCCTCCTTGGTTTACTAAAATGTTGAACCAAAATCAAAAAAATCGAGTCGAGTATTCTAAATTCATACGTGCCGTTGCTCGGTCGTGCCGTGTTGAATGCGCAGTATTACAAAAACTATATAACTAGTTGTAGAGCACAGTTCTCTGAGGACCCAAAACGTTTTTATAATTTTGTTAACACTAAACGTAAGCCAATTACTCATCCTTCCTCGAAGACAATTGCCTATCTGTTTGCGCAGTTTTTTCAAACCACTTACTTGAATTCCACTGACTCAAATCAGACTTATTCTTACATCATGCCCAAATCAAACTTAATTTTCAGTCGTACCTTAAACGAAAGCGCTATTTGCCAGGTCCCCACGGAATACCCAGGCCCGTAGCAACCCAACTTCGTGTGGGGGAGCAAAGAATTTTTTGCAATTATTAACCTCTTAATTTGTATAATTTCTTTATATTATTATACAAATAACAACATATTTAACGTAAAGCAATGATAATAGTAAATTATAATTGGTTCTTAATTTATATCTAATTGATCTCTAATTGATTGCCATGCAGATCATATAAAAATATGTTTTATTATTAGTATATCGTTCTAAAAGACTTTCTATAGTTTTGGTTCAATAATATTATTTGAAGTTGTTGATTTAAATTATATCAATTTGAATTTCCCTCGCCTTATTGCACTGGTGTTAACGTCATGTGAAAGTGATTCGACAGGCTCAAGACAACTGGAAACGTTTATGTGTATATGTTTAAATATTGTACACTGTCATTGTTGGGTCAAAACCCAATTAGAAGAATTTTGTTTATATTTGAATTCCGCGCCTTTTGAATGTTGTTAACATAACATATGTAATAATGATGCTGCCAACTCGTACCAACGAATGAGTTGCAGATAGAGACAGAGAAATCAGATAGATAGACCACGCTAAGAAAATTTTTTGAAGTTTGTACGCCACGAGAAGTAGATGTGAAAAGATATAACCATTAAACATCATTAAAATTTATACTACTAAACTATCACCATCCGACTTATTATTCATACTGAAGAAAAAGATCTTGTTTCAATCATTAGTTTAATGGAAAGCGAGCCCGGAATTTTACAGTTAATTTGACATATATGTAAATTAGAGTGAGGTATGATTTTTTTCTTCGTGGGTACTAAGCGATTGATAACTATTTTAATAAAGGAACATCACCATAGTCGAGAAAGAGGAGTCACTAGTAAAGATGCATGTCGATGTCTCAATACATCGATGTTTTCGATGATTTTTCCCAAAACATCGACGTTAAATTTTTTTTTTTTAAATAAGTGAAATTTATTTATATTGTTGTATTAAAAATTAAAGAACAAACATTTATTCTTTCATGAAGTTAAAAAACTAACAAACGAACTCAAAAAGGAAACTGGAAAAAGGACTTTGAAAAAGAAATAAATTAACTTAAAAACGGAACTTTATGAAATTAAAAAACTAATAATAAACATTACCCTGCAGTACCAAAATTCAACGTCCACGGGCTTTTCACGCGGCATGCGCAAAAGTGAAATATTATAATGAGGTAAGTAAATTTATTTGTGTTTAATTTATAAACTTATTTGCAGAATTGATCTTGTACCTGGACCCGCCTTCAACATCGATGGTGCAATAAGAAACTCTTTACATATGTATGCGGAGTTTATTTTCTGTTTAAATTAATATGAATGTATGTATATTAATACAAAAGATGAAGATATAGAAAAGGAATTCGAGAAAGTAACTACTGGTGTGCTGCCAGATTGCTTGCATGCATGCGTACTAAGTGGGTTATTATGATTAATATTTTTAGTTTAAGAAGGCAATCTACGTTATCTAAGTTAGCTGACCCAACAAGTCAGCACTTTCCACGTCACCGTGGATAAGGTTATAAATAAAGGTAATGCCAAGCATGGTTCAACGGTTGGATAAGGATGGTAAGTTAATAAGGAGGAGTCTACTAGAATAGGAGGGTAACCTCTGGTTTGCATCCCAGTTCAAGCCGCGTAAAGCGAAAAGTGAAAAGTTCTTTTAAACCGACTCGATGCGTTTACTGTGGACCCCATACTGAGGGCTCCAAAGCAAGATCCCTATGACGAACCAATGAAATATATAGAGATTTTGTAACATACGGGTCATTGAATTCTTTCAACCAACGTTTAATGAATCTAAGAACACCTCCGGCCATGCATGAAATATGATCAATAAAGTTAAGTTTAGGATCCAGACGGACACTAAATCATCAACTAAAGCAATTCTTTCCAAAGAGCAGCAGTGAGAATGTCACAGGCTTGCATTTAGACCCGTTTAAATTTAATAGGTTTGCACTGCACCATGTTTGAAAATTGTTAAGATCTGTTTGTAAATCAGACAGAAGAGGCATCCGTATATTGCACGCAAAGTTTGACGTCGTCCGCATACATAAGTACTCTGGAGTTAGTCAGGACATGGGGCAGGTCGTTAATAAATAATGTAAACAGCAGGGGAGCCAAATGGCTTCCTTGCGGGACGCCACAATGTGTTTTTAAATAGGACCCTTTCCGTCCTGCCATCCATAACTTGAGATCCAACAAGAAGATCAACCGGGAATCCCATTAGATCGGGTTTCCGAACAAGGAGAGAATGGTTGACAGAGTCGAATGCTTTACTGAAATCAGTATAGATTACGTCTGTCTGAACGTTTTAATAAAAGGCCTTTATTATAAGAGAAGTGAGCTGTAAAAGATAAGTTGTCGTTGATCTTCGCCTTATAAATCCATGTTGACATGGAGAAATTATTGATCTATAAAGGTGCTGCAAATAAGGGGTAATGATTTTCAACAAGTTTTGGGATGGCCGACAACATAGAGATTTCTCTATAGTTGTCTGCAATGATTCCTTCCAAATAAGGGGAAAGTGGGAGGTCTCTAAGGACAAGGTAAACAATTTTAGAAGGGGATTGCACAGGGCGTCGGCACAATACCTAAGCACAAAGCCAGGTATTCCGTCGGGACCCTGCGAATAAAAGGCCTTTACACGGTAAAGATCTAGAAGGATAGAGCTTTCGTTTAAATTAGGACTAAAATTAAGTTTGACTTGGGCATGATGTAAGAATAAGTCCGCTTTGAGTAGGTAGAATTAGAGTAAGTAGTTTGAAAAAACTGCGCAAACAGATCGGCAATTGCCTGATCATTTCTTACGGTAGTGTTTTCAAAGGAAGGCAGGGAAGTATAAGTAATTGGCTTACTTTTGGTGTTAAAAAAATTATAAAACTGTTTTGGGTCCTCAGAGAACTGGGCCTTACCAGTCAAATAATTTTTGTAACACTGCGCGTTCAGCACGGTAAATCTCGACCGAGCAGATAAATAAGAGGAAAGGACAGATTGAGAACCGATACGTTTATATTTAGAATACAGATTAGATTTTTTGTTTTTAAGGCGACTCAACTCTTTAGTAAACCAAGGAGGCTTATTCGAGTTTGACGGATAGTATAACGGAACACATTCAGGAAAAAGTGAGTTCATGGCACTGTAAAAAATATCCACGGCTTCAGCCATGTCAGAGCACCTCAATAGATCGGACCAATTAAAATCAGATATAAAGTTATTTAGCCGTTCGAAGTCCGTCTTCCGAAAGTAGAGCACTTTTTTGGCTGGACGATCATAAATATTCTCTAACTTAGCAAGCCATAAATAAAATCATGCTATGTGGTGGTAAAAAGTGTATTGGAGGAATTGGTTGAGAACCAAATAGCCAATGGAATATTAAAATCACCAAGAACTATTAAATGGTCCCTAGGATAAGAAAAATTGCATTTTTGTACCTGTATTTTGTTAATTTCGGCTCCAGTTTTGCCTTGGATAAAGGAAATTACATCTTCCGATGTCTGAGAAGGGGAGAGCCGCGAAACAAAAATATGTTTCGTAGGTGGGACAGCTATAATGGCTTTTGGTGATACAGACTGATTGTCTGCATTGCCAATATGGGCCGGTAGTCCGGACCTAGCACCCTGGGCATATAATATGTCAGGGCTCTGAGGGGTCAATATTTGAGACCCCCCAGGGGATAAAACGGAAATCACCGGGGGCGCGGTCCCTCCAGCGGCACATTCAGAAGCCGAATCTTTCTTGCTACTCGATCTCAAAACTCTTGGAATCGGTTCTGAGGTCGAGGGTTGTGTCGCTGGAGGCTGCTGTTCGACCGCCGGAGATTGGGATCTGCCTAGACGCTGCCGACCATTAGCGGAATGCATAATGTTGTCGCACAGCCAGCAGCCGATTGTAAGATGAGCAGAGGTAATAACCTTTAAAGAGGTTTTAACGAAGCAGACAATAGCGGACATTATATGGACTTACCACTGTACCTTTGCGTAGGGAGAGATAAGAAGAGTGCGGCTACACCGAAAAAACGGGAGAGTAAGAGAGCGGGTGAGCGTGGGAGCTAGCTTTTTGTTTAGCTGTCGCGACGGCATAATCTAAACGGAGAAGGCTCAAATAGTAATGAAAAATGAAAAAGCAAACACTAGCTGCACAAATAAAATGTGAAATTAATAACAATTAAAAACACAAAACAGAAAAGCTGCATGCAAGATATGATTTAATGATGGACGCGGCAAGGTAGTTGCCCGCGAACTCCTCCGCCAGCACCGTTGTTGCAGGGGGATTTCAACGAGGCACGTTGCTGCTCACGTAGTGGCTGAATGTGTGTTGCGGCCCACAAAACAGTCACCTTGTTGTCGCCTCTGTAGCTGTGGTGTGGTACAGAGTGCGGATCGAGACCAGGTGGTGGCCACGATCGGTGACTATTGCTGAAGTGACCAACTGGAATAAGCCGGTAGCAGAGTCGTAGCTCCGACTTGATATTCACGGCAGTTATTTTACAATAATGTGTCTATATTTTTCAGCTGTCAGTTCAGATCTAAGTAATATAAAAAGAGAAAGCTTAAGATTACCCTATCTCGCACAGATCACGGCCGCCGACGAGCATCCGAAGTAAAACTTCGTGTGTCGTTCGTCGTCACACGCAGCTTTTCTGATGATACTTGTTAACTACTCCCCATCACTTTAAAAATGGGCGTCCTCGTTCATGTCTATGTTATCAAGGATTTGCGTTATCGACATAGAGGCTACACTTTGCCGCCTGATAAATCATATTTTTTAACATTACCTAGAATGCAAAGCGGATTGATGTTGGTGAAGGTGGCATCTGATTGTAAGCATTTGTAACCAGTTATAAGCTGCAGCATTTCTTCGTTTGACTAGTGAAGAAAGGGCAGGCTTAAGGCTGCTGGTGCAAGTTGACGAAAAGTAGTTGGCCGCTCCTTGATATGAGTGCTAGGTCGATGAGATGAGCCGACCAACAGGCTGCAAACGGTTGATTGTACCCCATTCCATGAGATGACAGCGACGCTTCTAGTTCGACCTTGCATTCATTTGTTTATATCGAGGTGTGATATCCGGCCGTTGTGTGCTTTTCAAATTATCTACCATACAAACTAAAACTAATTGTACAAGATTCAGTAATGAACATAGTATTTGCTAGTATTTAAGGATAACAGTTGTGAAACCTTTTTTTTAGAATCGCCTTTTGGTCAACAGTGCAACTTTAAAGAATGCAAAATATTTATTTTGGCAAGAGTAAGGACAATTAAGATACTTATAATATATATATATATTTTATATTTAAATAAACTTGAATTTACAAAGAAAATAAGATTTTAAGTTTTACTGCCATGGTTGCGTGAGCATTTATACGAGCCTGAAGTTTTGGGTAACACGCCTATAAATCAATTTTGTAAGTGGCCTTAGCGAATATTGTCCGTATGGACCACCCTCCCTTGAATTAGGACCGTTGTCCCTATATCAGCATCGACCCTATTCTCGACATACAGAAACGTAAGTTTATCCCCCAGTCTCTTGTTGGTTTTAACTAACACCTTCTCACTCCTCTCAAATACTCTATTCTGCCTAGTCGAATTATTCCGATCTAACTGCTCCTGCTGTGCCTTCTTTAGGCTCATGGGGTAAAGGGGTAAAGTCGGCATTAGCATGAATGATCTCGACAGGTTTTCTATTCGTGACAGAGTGAAATGACCTGTTATACTCCATGGTCGCCTGAAGGAATAGTTGAGTAATTTCTTCTATTTTCCTTTCCAATTTAAGACAACTGGCAATCTCTATAAGAGTACTGTGGAACCTTTCCACCTGACCATTGGACGTACTGTGCAAAGGTGGGGCATTTGCTATTGTAATATCGTATTGATTTTTTAGCATGGATCGTATTGTTTCGGAGTTAAGCGATGGCTCGTTATCGCAATATATCGATTTAACATTAGAAAAAAGGTTGACCAGCTGAAGGATTGGGGCCTTTACATCCAATATTGAACGCGATGCAATTAGCTGAACCATCGCAAACTTTGCTACATTTATCAACAGCCGTAAGGAAGTACTTTCCCCCTGTTGCGAAGATTTCTATATGTAACATCTCCCCAACCTACGTTGGTATTGGGGTTATACCTAATTCCTGTCTGACTGGATGCCTGATGTATTTTGCCTTTTGGCAAACCCTGCAGTTTAAAACGATTTCGGCTGCAATTTTACCCACTTTTGGAAAATAATAGTCAAGTAGCTCTTGCTTAACGTTCTCTTGAGCAGCCCTATGAGCTCTGTTATGTTCAATAACTAAAATTTCTTTTTGTTCATCAGGCTTGATAACGTCCGAAACCCAAGACTTACAAAACGAAAACTTGGTCGCAGGAATGAGCCGAACCAGACTATCTTGAATACGGGCCAGGACTGGAAGCTCACAGTGTATGGCATTCATTACGTTGGGTGTTACTACGTCTTTCACTAAGTCCAGTAATGTCTCCCAATCAGTAAAATCAGTAAATGATGACGTGTCTTAGTACCAAATAAATAAAATAAAATAAATAGTCGCTTATTCGGCACGGATGCCTCCTCCAATACGATTTGATTCTGGAAACAGGTTAATGGCTTTTCCGGGGCCTCAATGACAAATGTTGAGGATTTTTCACTGTGAATAGTGGCTCAATCGGACTCTGATGAGCTCTGCAAAGCATGAATATTTTGTCGCGACAGAGCGTCCGCAACGCAATTTTCTTTCCCCGGTTTATACATGATCTTTGCACCGCTCTCTTCAATTCGGGCTTTCCAACGCTTAGTTTTTGAATTTGGGTTCTTGTCAGAGACCGCAAATAAAGGGGGCCGATGGTCCGTAAGTATTTTTATGTCGTTTTTGCCATAGAGGTAGTGTCGGACAGTCCAATGCCCAAATGATTGCCAATAATTCCCTTTCATTTGTGGCATAATTTAATTCCCTTTCTTTTAGCGTTCGGGATATCATTGTTATTGGCCTGTTTCCCTGAGTCAGTACTGCACCTATGCCAAAGGATGACACATCGGTCATCAAATCAAATGGTCGCGTAAAATCAGGATAATGAAAAATAACGTCCTCTGATGCAAGGATACTTCTAAGCTTGTAAAATGCTCGAAAAATTGCTGGTCTGCTTAAAATCCTTGATGGCCTGGACCTTGTCCTGGCTTGTCTTAATACCCTCCTTTGCGACAACCAAACCAAGGAAGTCAACACTTTATTTTCTGATGTTACACACGAATTGAACGGGAACTTACTATTAGCAAAATCGAAGATTTAAATAAATCACCGGTTGTTTTTAACCAATAATTACACAAAAACGAAGGTGCAAGAAAAAAACACGTCTGTTCACTTGGAAGAGAGAAGAAGAAGAGAAGAGCTCATTTTTATATATAGCAGAAGCTAAAGGGCTACAAGCCGGCATAGAAGATCCGTCCCACGCATTTGGGAATAATAAAGGAAGTTGCTATGCTAACCAAAAATGTTGTAATCATTAAACAAAAATAACATTTTATAAATAAAGACAAAGTGAAGAAATAAATTACACCTGAGTTTTACTAAAAATGTGATATTTTCCGGGTATTTTATGTAGGTTTTCATCGCGGTTTCCCCAGAGTGTCCCCGGTTATATTTTACGGGTATTCCACTGGCATTCCACGGCGACTCCCTGGGACTTTCTACGGGGTTTCGAAAATTACAGATTCTTTCGAAATTTCCTGCGAAATACATCAGGGATTCCACTCGTTTTCCCCGGTCTTTCCGCGACTACTTTAACATTCTACGATACGAACGTATGAGTCAAAATTATCTATGAAAATTCCACTTGACTTCCACGGCAATTCCATCGTAGTCCCCGTGGATTCCACGCGGAATTCATGGGGACTAGTAATGAAGGGAAGTTTATCAACAATGTCGGGGGCGAGTCCTGCGGTCAGAAATTATTTGCCCATCTTTGCTCAACGCTCTTTCTGACTCGCAGCTAGTGGCAGCCACACAGAAAATTTTTTGCGTCTTCCCTAAAGGGCGCCATACTGATCGAAGACTCCTAAAAGTATAATTAATTGAAAAGAAATAATGACAAAACAATTTTGAAACTTACCTTCCAATTCCTAAAATGCTCGCAGATTTTTATTTCTGCCAAATTCAATATAATTCAAAAACGAACAAGAAAGGAAGCTAGCTTCGGCATGCCGAAGTTTAAATACCCATGCAGTAACTGGAAGAAGAACAAGAAAAATTTTCTGACTTTTTCGCTATCTCGGGTACTGACCTAAAATAAATGTTGCCATCAAAGAATGATGCTGGCGAAAATGTTGCGAGCAACAAAGCCAAACAGATATATATACTCCTATATGATATAGTGGTCCGAATTTAATAAAATTAAAATCGAAATTCTAGAATAATACAGAATGGCAATGTCTCAAATTTTATGAAAATATGTGAAAAATTGGCTTAGTCGGATTTTTTTTTCTCAAAATGTTCAGATCGGTACTATGGCAGCTATATGATAAAGCTGTCCGATTTTGATAAAAATAAAACTGAAATTCTAGAATTTTACAATGGCCAAATCTCAACTTTTATGCAAATATGTTAAAAAAGTTATAATTTCTTGTATTAAAATTTCCCGATCGTTCCTATGGCAGCTATAATCGTCCGATTTTGAAAAAATTAAAACCGAAAATCTATAATAATTCAAAATGGCCATATCTATAATATGTTAAAAATTGGCTAAGTTATATTTTTTTTCATTAAAATTTATAGATCGTTCCTATGGCAGCTATATGATTTAGTCGTCCGATTCGGCCCGTTCCGACTTATATAGTAGTAAGAGCATATAGAAGACGACCTTCAAAGTTTAATTCAGATAGCTTTAAAACTGTGGGACTAGTTTGCGTAGAAACGGACGGACAGACGGACATGGCTAGATCGACTCGGCTCACTATGGCTCAAAAGATAGAGATACTATACTAAATTCAAATTTTTCATGACAACGGATCGTAAAAATTGTTATTGCATTCGACAGGTAATAGTTCAAAAGGGCTGAATAAATTAAATCATTCAAATCGGTTAAATACTTAAGAAGTTACACGTGTTCAAAGTTGAACCTTTTTTGGGTTGCACAAAAAGCAGGTAGTTTTTTAGCAAAATGCAGACTTTGCTGTCGATTTTTAGGTAAAATATGTAAACGACCGGCTTGGTTATGGTCTCTCTCGAAAGGGTAATCGAATCTCAGTAAAACGAAGGTAGAATAAATTTATAATATCTTTTGCACGTTCAGGCATACCTGTTTTACCGAAGTACTATTTTTCACCTATTTTTCAACTTTGATGGAATGTATAAAATAGGGGGATGGTAGTGGCTGGGTTTTGCGTATGAGGTGTTGTTCTTGAATATGTCCTTTATCATATTCAAAAAAGATCGGCTGCCCCGAACTGCCACCCCGAATTTCCATAGCAAAAGATACTTTCAACTCAGCGTAAAAAACGCGCGGTTTCGTGCAAATTCTGATTCAAGCACAGTCGCTGCGCAGCACTAAATTGTATGGCGGGCATGTATTTTTCCTGTATTGGCGGCTTGTTTTCCAATTCCTGACTTTGTAAGGACACTTAAAGATATAAAATCAATGTAAAATGCATAATTATTCTTCAAAAATATTAAATGATGTAAAATTGAATGATTTTTTTGAACAAAAAGTGCA
>VNJU01003012.1:65162-86484 GCA_008042675.1 Drosophila seguyi | reverse complement strand
TTCCAGGGGCGTTCAGGGGGCTCCAGGGGCGTCCAGGGGGCTCCTGGTGGCTCCAGGGGGCGCCCGGTTTACTCATTCTCTTTACTTATCCTCTTTACCCACCCTTTTTACCCACCCTTTTTACTTACCCTTTTTACTCGTCCCAATACATGTCCTCATTACTCGCTTCTCTTTATTGGGCTCTTTTGAGTACTTCGTCATCTTTACTCGTCGCTTTGACTTTTGTTTTCTCGCCACTTTGGTATTCGTAGTAAATTTTGAAGATTATTCAACCAGCTAGCTGAAAACATTTGACAGAATAAAAATTGTATATTAATGACCTGAATTTGAATAAATACTAAGCAAATTGTGTTGACCATTTATTTACTAATAAACATTTTAATTTCAATATAAAACCTGCCTTTTTGTTGGGCTGTAATTTGGTTTCTTGGATCCTGGCAGGTCTGCGGTGCGTTGTGCCCAGTTTAGAACTTTATTGAATTGCTGGCATTACGGTTTTTATTGTACTTGTTCTTGTTCCTGTTCGATGTTGTTACCGAGATGTTACTGCTTCCAGCTGCTGGTGACTGCTCCCAGCTCCCAGCTCCCTGCTCCCAGCTCCCAGCTCCCAGCTAATGTCACAGAGAACGAGCGACAGCGGAAGTGCATCCGGTTGAAGGCAAACAAAATGCGATGCACACGCACATTCCCATGGAGCGGAGGAGCAGCAACAATGGGCAGAGCCAATCGGTTGCTTCAAAGGTTTGGCTTTTTGGCATTGGCCAAGGGTACATTCTCTGCATTCCGGCACAGAGTTAGTGCCAAGTCACCGGGATCTGTAAGGAGGAGGAATTTGGGGATGGAAAAGAGTGAGAGAGAGCACGGTGAAGCCACAGGACCACTGGCCTTTGGTGGAGCTCCTGTCGGCGCCTGGCGGCTGTTGTAACTGCAACGCTCCAGCAAGTGGCAGAGCATACAGGGGCGGGGGAGCACAGGTGACAGGGGGGGGGGACACACAGGAGGGACTGCAGGACAGACCGATGCGATGCTTTTGACAAAAGTTGCATAAATTAACGTTAAAAGCAAACGTTGTTGAAGTTCCTGCCTCTTTTACTTTGTTAGCAGCAGAGTCACCGCCTCTTGCCCAGGACAGCACAGCACAGGAGAGGACAGGACAGGACAGGACAGGACAGGACATGCAATAAAGCCATCAAGTGATGCCACTGATGTCCGCGATACCCCTGTCAATAGCCTTTGGCAGCTTGCGCCTCATTGCGTTTTGTATACAACCATTTTTTTTTTTTTTGTGAACCAAATTACAAGTTGTCTTTTTTTTTTTCTGTCAGTAGCAAAATAATTTGATTTGGAGTGGACATGCAACACATTAAAGTTGTCAAAACGGGGGACATGTCCGGCTGTAAATATAAATGATGATGTGTATGATATTATGACATGTGTGTAAGCGGGAATTGAATAAATTTGGATAAGCCTTTAAAACATTGCTCCCTCTCACAATGCACACAAGAGCTGCTTGGTCCTCATGTCTGTCCTCACCTTAAGCCAAAGGGTTTGGGTGGATTCAACTCGTAGTCCTGCTCCTGCTTCTCCTGCAAAAAACCGTAGCGCTCAAAATCTAAATACAGAAATTAATGAATTATGAGTAAAGGGATTTGTTTCGCTCTTGTGAATCTCAGGAGGCGACGACACCTTTGGACACAGGACACAAAACCCATCCGTTGACAAAAGCCTGGCAAAAGCAAAAGCAAGAATGGTTTCCTGCTGTGTGTGTGTGTGTGTGTGTTTTCCCGTTCGTGTCCATATCCCTGTCCGTATCCCTGTCCGTGCTTACTTGAGTGGAACACAGAACATAAATAGTAGCCGCCCGTGTGTTTGTGTGTAGGTTTTTAATCGCTTTGATCTTTATATTCCCATTTAGTAATTAATTAACCGAAAGGTTCCCCGTGCATTCAGCCACTAAATATGCATTCCAAAATCTCTGGCACATGCCGAAATGGCGCAACCGCCACCCCACTCGCTTATTTTCCAATTAATTAGGTTTTGCTTCACCCTAAAAACAAAAAGGGGGAAATATGCTAAGCGGAAACAGGAAGCATAACTGGTTTTTACCAGCAGATCGCTCAGATTTTCCCCCCTAGAGACTAATGAGGACCCCTGGCAAGATCACGTGGATCATCAGGAGCAAGAGCACCAGCAGGACCTGCCTTTAGGGTCCTTCAATCGTTGCCTGCTAATTTATTATTGGCACTATTATGGCCTGCGATTGTGTCCTGCTGCTGCTGTTGGTGCTGTTGCCTCATCAATGACCAGCCAACACAACAGGACGCCACTGGACAAAAGACAATGGACCACAGACAACGGACAACGGACAACGGACAACGGACACTGGCCAACGGACACTGGCCAACGGACAACGGACAACGGACAACGGACAGTAGACACTGTCCATACGACACGTATGCTATCATCGCCATCGCTCGTGTTGTTTAATTAAATTTCTGAAATTAAAATGTTTTGTTTATATAAATTGAAAAATACAGACAGAACACCGAACACCGAACGGAACTGCACAATGCGCTTCAAGAAGGAACAAAAAAAAAAAAAAACAGAGACCAGTCGAAGTCTGTACACTCTTTCCAGCTTTCCAGCTGTAAAATATACACTCTCCCACAGGCAAGGGCAGTCCTTGTCGGTGCCCAAAAACAGAGCAGATGAAAGCCTTTATTGTTCTGGGCTCAACTAGAGTTCCCAGAACTGGACGCTTTTTTTTTCTGTATTTTTCAATTGGGCCGCCACGCGGGCCACAAGTCAGTCATCCAGTCCGTTCGCATCCATTCACAGGACTCCCAGGACCCAGGACACATACATAGCTGCAGGTGTCCGCCTACGATTGCCCATATCTGTGCCGGCTACCAGTCAGTCAGTCACTCAGTGCTGCTACCTGTGCCACCTGTGCCGCCATGTGTGGCACCAATATGTACTACCTGTGAGTGTGTGTGTGAGTGTTTACACAACAACTGTCGCTGTCGCTGTCGCTGTCGCTGTCGCTGGCTTTTCAATTTGATTCATTTCATTTCAATTCTGTTTTCTTTGCATTGTTCAAAAATGCGCCGGGAGCGATCAAAACTGAACTCTCTGGGTGTCCTCGTCCTCGTCCTCGTCGTATTTAGTGGGGGTAAGCTTGAGGAGAGGAGAGGGCCAGGGGGAGAGGGGCAGGGGAGAGGGGCAGGGGGAGAGGGGAGTGGAGCAGAGAGAGTGGAGAATCAAGAGGGCAAAACCAGGACCAACAAGAGTGTGTCATATGAATAATAAATATTTAAAGCTGCTTTGGTTTCATTAAAGTAGCAGTAAGTCTCCTATTAATAAGGGAAAGAACATTAGCGATATTAATCGATTTTGTATCGATAAATTGCTTACTTTTATAGTTTCATTAAATACATAACATTTATTTGCTTGAAAATACATTTAAGAGATGTATGTTTAAGCATTTACAATTATTTAATTAAACATTTTAAGGGATGTAAAAATGAAAAAGAAAAATATTAATACAATACATTATCGATATATATCGAAAATGTTCCATTTAGCATTACAATTATCGATATAAGTAATAAATTTCAGAGATGTAAAAAAGAAAAAGAAAAATATTAATACAATACATCATCGATATATATCGAAATTGTTCCATTTAGCATTACAATTATCGATATTAGTAATAAATTTCAGAGATGTAAGAATGAAAGAGAAAAATATTAATACAATACATAATCGATATATATCGAAAATGTTCCATTTAGTATTCCAATTATCGATATTAGTTATACATTTATCATATAGCTAAGTCTTAATATTTTTAGCTATTCCCATTGTACTCCTTGAATTAAATTTTTAATTTAAAAAAAAGATAAAAAAAATAATTGATTTATAAAAAATCTAATTACAGATAAAAGGAGTATGCTATGGACCAGTATAATGTCACAAGTCTTGAGGAAAAACCGCACAAAGGAAGACTCTTGGAAGAGAAGACAAAGGAATATGGATGTTACCATTATTTTATAAGTCCTTTACTTGACATAAGAACATACCTATTTATAACTATCTGCTTACAAATTTCTGTCTAAAATTATAATTAAATTATTGTTATTAATATATACCCCTAAATAAATCCAGTAAATCCATAAAAAGTCTCCAATTAGCTCTTAAAACAATGTAAAACCAAAATCTCTCCACTCTTTTTAAGCTCTTTTCAACTACCAACTATGTAGTCCGATGTCCGTTCATTGTTTTACACTCTGGCTTAGTCTAGCTTAGATTGGGAGACTGGCTGGCATTGTTAAAAAAAAAAAAACAAAAAACAAAAATAAAACCCAAGCTGTTAAAGGATCTAAGCTAGGTCTTAGTCCTTGTAGCAGCTCCTGCTCTCTCCCGGCCGCGTGCCCAATGAAATGTGAGCGAAAGCGAAAGAGCCAATTTATGGCATCATAAATCAAAAGCAATATTGTCATATTCTAGCATTTCCCGTTAACCCTTGCCCTCTCCTGCTGCAACTCTCTTTCTCTTTCTTTTGTGGCCCAGCATCATCGAGGCAAAGTTAAAGCCAGAGGTCATCTTGAGCTTAAGTGCATGTAACAATTTGCTTCCGGCTTGGATGCTGCAAATTGACATTTCAAGAGAAGATTCCCAGGTATTCGGTTGCACATTTCCCTGGCACTCGCCCTCCCCCCCAGTTGGGTTAGCTTGCAGACGCGATCCATCAATCCCTGGCCCAGGTTCAGGCGTGGACCATGTCACCATGTGAGGCTGTTGCCATCTCTGGTTACCATTTCCTCAACTCACATGGTCGAGGGAAGATAGGTATATATAGTGAGAGGAGAAGCCTAATACAATGTCCATGAAAAATGCCACAAGTTTCGATTTATGGAATTTTATAATATCGAAAATTATCGAAAAATATCAAATTTATCGTTGTAATATTTTTATTATCAGCAAGGGATGTTTATCAAATTAAAAAGTCAGACTCTAACCATCAAAAGAAATATTTAGCATAATATCACATTGAAAATGTTGATAACTTTCATATATCATCTTTATAAATATCGAAAAATATCGCATTTATGTTAAGTTATCGATATTTACACCTAGGAATGTATGCCAATGGGAAAAGGGTTATATTATGCATTGAAAAGAAAATATAGCGAGCTTTACATTATATTAAAAATAATGCAAAGTTGAATATTACATAGGTTTAAGGTTTATAACATATTTAAGATTTATCGGCTACCTATATTATCCATTAATAATGTATATCGAAAAGAATAATGTTATATAGTATATTCACACAAATATCGCGCTCAATATAATATAGAAAATATTTTAAACTTTAATATATCGATATTTTGAATAACAAAAAATATCGAATTTAAAATTAAAATATCGATTTTATTAAAAAATTATATTAAAATTTTGGGTTTGAGTTTATTCGAATTTATTTTTTTTATATTCTCAATCCCAAGCAATAAATAAGGTTACGACCACGCCACAAAAACAAAAAAAAAAAAATTGCTTCGTTTTATTGCACAAAGTATTTATTTTTATTGCAAATAAAATGTATCGCAAATTTAAAATATCGATTTATAATCGAAAAAGTATCGAACAAATATCAATATTCTCTGCTCTATCCTTAAGGTCTTGTGACAATTTTTTTATTGCAAATAAAATGTATCACAAAATAAAAATATCGATTTATAATCGATAAACTATCAATTTATATCAATATTCTCTGCTCCTATCCTTAAGGTCTTGTGACAATTCAAAGCATTCTTTATTGTTGCACATAATTGACACGAAGAAGGCGGCTCTCAAAGGACTAGCCTTGGGTAGGCGGTGGGGGCGGGACTGCGAGGAGGTGGACGGGGCGCCTGTGAGGCTCATTTGACGCCTGAATGCCTCAATATGTGGCCTAACAAGTGGCCACTGATGGCTGAGCAAGGACTTCATGCATAAAACGGGGTGACAACAACACAGGCACCCGCCGACATCACAACAAATGAATTTTCGATACCTGACTAAGCACAACTCATTTGTTCATTTCGATCGGTGGCAATGGTGGTGGTGGTTAGATCCTGGCCGCAGGATGCGACCACACCGATTACGGGCACTGCTTGTGGATGTGTGTGTTGAACCCCTTGAAGGGGAAATGAAACGAAAATGTAACGAAAATGAAGCAAAACCAAGGGAAATACAATTTATTAGCAAAACTAAACCAAAAACCCAAAAACGTTTGATGACAGCAACAAGGACAGGCGACGGCAGGCGGCAGGACAGTTGCCAAACATTCTCGAAACTAAACAAATAAGTAAACCGGAGCAGTAACCCAAGACTCGCTTTTGGCTACTAATCAACCCTTGTCAGTCAATCATGAAGGACCGGCTTCATAGCTATTTGTTTGCCTTGTGCAGAGCCATTTTCAATGAACTGCAAAATATCTAATTCGCCTCGATTTATCCAATTTCATTGGGGAGTAAGCTCCTCCCTCCCATCTCCCTCCCATCTCCCATCTCCCATCTCACAGGACATGCAAAAGCGAAAAGTATTTAATACCGTTGATCGCTGTCATGTCGAAGAGGAGGAATCCTTCTCTCCTGATGAGGATAGAGCAGCGTGTTCAATTGCCGGGAAACTCTTCGGTTTCCGACTCACTGCTGTCCAAACACACACAGGACATCGGGTAGGAAGGCGGAGGCGGAGGAGCCACACATCAACCTTGATTGGATGTAACCAGAGAGTGATGGTAGACAAACTTGTAGACGTCACTGAAATCGCATTTGAATTGGGATGAAGAGGTTGCAATACAATGCCATGAGTGAGACCTATCCCATATACACTTCCTGTTCCTGGGAGGACCAAAGCTGACCAGAGCTGAGACCAGAGGTTTTGGGATGGAAGGTCCAAGCGCCCTAAATTTCCGCTCTTTTAAATCCATACGTTGTGGTGTCCACATCCTGCTCCTCCTGCTCCTCCTCTGAGGGAGAGAGGATGCCTCTGCCAATCCAGCTTCCAGCATGCAGATAAGCTGTCCGCATACATGCGTTAATTCCGTTATACAAATGTCACTCGCCCAACAAGTTGTCCACATCGCATCACAAATCTCGGACTCGGAATGGGACTGGAACTGGGGACTCGGACTCGGGACTCTCTCTCGGACTGGGACTCGTCCGGTGGCCCATCAAATGCCTGTCAATCAGCGGGACAGACAATGCAATCACGTTGAAGTAACTGCCACTGGAACGCAGGCCTCCTTAAATTCAATTATCAAGCAAAAAAGTGGAAATCATAAAAAGAAGGAAGTAGAAAGAGTCCTTGCTAACGAGATCCCTACGATTCGGTTTTTAAATATATATGGAAAACAGGGGTTGCTTCGTGACAATTGTTAACCGGTTTTATATAACATCTTGTGGGTAATATTTTAACGAGAGTTTTGCTAGGAATTTTATTGGAATTTATATAAATAAATATAGATTTAAAGTCCTAAGAATGCGGTTTTTGGAGCTTTGAATGGCCAAAAAAAAAAAGTTTTACAAAACCCATAAATGCCTATAAATATTCTCCTTAAAAATCTAAACTTATAAAATTATATTATAAATATATAAAATATATATTAAATATAATATAAAATATATAATAAATATATAGTTAAAAGTTTTGTTAAATATAAAACCAAATACAATTTTGAATATCTAATAAACCATAAATATTCAATATTATTCAAAGAGATTGAAAGGATCTAAGAAATTTAAAATAATAATTTTTATTATATTAAATGTATAAATAATTATTATTTATTATATATATATTTTTAATATTTATATTTATTTAAAAATATAATATAATAAATAATGTTTATTTAAATTTCTTTGCTCTTTTCAAACTTCAAAGTAATTAAATTAATTAAATATTATATATTATATTTTTATTATATTTATTCATCTATTATATCATTATTTTTATTTATTTTCATATTATTTATTTATTAATTTCGCGAACAGAAATATGTAAATTATAATGCAAAGGCAGTTTGCTTAGCATTAAAATGAATTAATTTTTAATTTTTAACTTTTCCACTAAATAATATATTTAATAAAAATATAGAGATATAAAACTCTTAGGTGCCGGATAAGTTTTTTGGTCATAGAAGGAAGTGAAAATAAAGGTTTTCAAAAAAACATATAATTATATTATATTTATACTTATTAGCAATAAAATTTTTATTATAATCGAATTTAAAAAAAAGTACATTTATTATTTATTATTTATATATTATTGTTTATTTAATTTCAAACAGTCAAATGTTGTTTTTTACGAAATTTCTTAAGCTGAAGCTGCATTTGAGAAACAACTTAATCCCAAAGTTTTTTAGTCCTTGAGCTTGCTAGCCGCCAAGAAACTTAAATAAACTTTCACAAATTTCTAGGTCTGGGAATAATATACATAATATATTTTCAGCTTTTAGCTACAACTTTTAGCTAGGACATGTATCCTTTTTGCTGAAGCTCAGTAGCTTGGCTTGATTTGCGCATGTCCTTTTGCATTTCTCAAGGCCAAAAAAGTTTTAGAAGCTCAGGAAAAGTTTCAGAAGCTTATAAACTTGGTTAGAGAACTTGATTGTTCAGTGAGGACCTCGAGAGATATTTCATCTACCTTCTGAAAGCTTTTAGGTATTCATAGGGAAAAATTCCTTAAATAATTGATGTTACGTTTTCGGGTTTTACTACTTTTTGAGCTTGATTTCAGGTAAAAGCTAAACAAGTTCTGAAGCTCTTTGGAAAATGGTTTATTTTATGACTATGAAACAGGTTTTATTTTTATTTTTACTTTTTTATAAAGCAGTTTTTATTTATTTATATTTTTTTTTTATACAAATACAAAATAAAATAAATTTAGGAAATATTTTGTAATGCTGCAAAAATTATGTTTATAATATCTATATAAATATAAGCCATATAATAGGGTCTTGATTGTTCTATCTGTATAAGTAATACCTGCATTTGTAAGAAGACCTATATAAAACTCGTAAACTCTGGTATAAATCGACTTGTTTGTGCCTGACAATACAGTTTATAATATTATAAGGTATATATTATTTAATAAAATCCACTTCTTTGGTAGTTTCAATGGTTATTTGTGGGATAAATTATGGGTAAAATATGGATAACTTCAATAAGTACATAAATAATAGATAACATTAAATGTTAAAATTATTTAAAAAAATCAAAACTAACATGGAAACTTATAGAATCCTAAGAATCTTAAATGTTTGCCCCGATATACACCTTTGTAGACAAACCACTCAGTATACAATATATATAGATTATATATTCAACATATCAATATATCAAAGAAGACAAGAGGAGAATGTCTTCTTTTGCCTTGGAAAATGTACAAATTCCGAATGCAAACCAAATCAAAAGAGAAACTCCTACTTCTCCTTGAGGAGGACACTGAAGGACTGTGCTGTGTGCTGTTGTGATGATTGTGGCTGGCGGAGTGTGTCACATTTGTGGCAAAGGCAAAGGCAACAAAAAAAAACACATGCCACAAACAAGGGGGAGGTGGCTCCCGATTGAATAACAAAAACAAACAATGGGGGCGTAACACTCGTCACTCCAGGACTTTTAACACTCGAGGCAGACAACACTCGGCACTGAGAAAACAAAGTAGTGCTTCCCTTGGTGATCTCTGGAGTTGGAAGGATTCCTTCTTCGCATTGATTCCAGGCAATAAAACTATTCGTAAATCGGCTTGCAACTTGGGCATTAGCATAGAGGTCCTCTCAACCGGGTGTTCCCCTGCTCATCCCTCACCCCCTGTGTCCCCCTGTGTGTCCTCTTAAGAATTCGATAAGTTTGCAAGTAAAAGGTAACGGTAAAGGTAAAGTAAAGGCAAAAGGCAAAAGGCAGGTGAGGCAACTTGGCAAAAATTGTGCGCATATTAAAATTCTTGGTGAAAGCTTTTGACATAAATTAAAACTTTTATCAGGAGCCAGGGGTATGCCTGTGTTTTCTCTGTTCCCCATTTTCTTTTTTTTTTAACATCAGCCAAGACAAACTGCTGCAAGTCTGAACATGTGTGTGCCTGCCTAGGTCTATTGTCGCTTTGATTCTTTAAGAAGCTAATTGATTGGAGCTTCCCTGCTCTCGTACTCTTTAGCTCCTTGCGAGACTGACACATCGATGGCTGATTTTGCAAACTTTTTTAATTAATTTTCGGTATCAAAAAAAAAAAAAGGGCAGCCAAATTTCCACGGAAAACTTTACGCCTGGCAATGGGTAGCATTAAAAATGAATTTCACTTCATTGCTGCCTTGGCTCAAAGACAACATTTTTGGCGTTCAAATTATTTATGGGCTTACTGTGCGTAACGTGTCGATGTCGCTGGCCTCCCCGTCTTCGTATCCTGGCTAAGGATAAGGCGGAAAGGCGTCGCAGTCGCAGTAGCTGTCGCTGTCCTACGTGATTGTCGGTACGACTGATTTTTGTGCCTGTGACAAAACTTTTTCAATAATGTATAAATCAAACTGTCATAAAGTCGGCAGGATCGCAGCATAGCAGCAGAGCAGCTTCGCAGATTGCGAAATCGCCAGGACATCCACACGTTTTGTTTTCTTATCCTCACGCCCGCTCTCGTTCGCTCTCTCCTGCACTCCCTCTCCCACTCTCCCTCTCTCTCTCTCTGTTAAATGTCAAAAATGCCTTTTTTTTTTGTGACATTTCCTTAGACAATTTAAGTTGCCATTGTGTCGCCCTTGCCCTGATGTGCATTTAATATGTGTCCCCCCGAACCCCCACAATCCCCTCCCCTACCTGTGTATGTGTGTGTGTGTGTGTGTGGGTGCTCAGAGACAGACAACGTTTGGTCCGTTCTAACCACCCCCGCAGATGTTACCTGTCGTCTGCGCCCGCCCAAGGTAAGCGTAAGCGTTTTTCACATTCATGGAAATATGTCACAAAATTTATTGCAAAATAATTTCGCCTTTTGTGTGTCGTAATTCTTTTGGGTTGCTAGTGCTCGCCACTCGCTGTTAGCCTTACTCGCTGCTAGCCACTCGCTAAGACACAGGGGAGAAGCTCTCATAGGAGCTCTATGCCTTAGCCCCTCCCTGCTGCATATTAAAATATTAAAAATTCCTTTTTATATCCTTAAAAAAATGTTTCTCAAGGCGGCCACCCTTTCCAGCTTGAAACTTTTTTTTTCAGGATTTTTGGCAAGCACAAAAATTGTCTTTGATGCGAAAATAATCATTTTAGTCAACAATTTTTCATAATACTTTAGAATTTTCCCAATTTTATAAATAAAATCGCTAAGAAAAGCTAAAAACGATCTTATAGAAGGATTCGATGATTCGGGTTGGCAGCACCGCTTCCAGTGAATGGAATGGCAGTGGAAAAGGAGCCCATGGGTATGGGAATGGGGGCTGCCAACCAATTTAAGTTGCGGTGCAATTAAATATCGCAAAAGGAGAGTAAGCAAATGTTTGTGTTTGTGCGTATTTCGCTTCGTTTGAATGCGAAATATTTTTGTTACAACTACAAACATTCGTTTTACGTGCTTACATATATTTAATGGAAAAATGCAAATACAATAAAAAAAAAAAAATAAAGCAGCAACAAAAATGCCGTCAAAAGCGTGCCAATACATGTGTGTTTGTGTGTCTGTCTGTCTGGCAACACTGCCAGCAATGCTGTGGGTGGAAGAAGAAGCAGCAAAGAGCAAAGCGAAAAGCGGAGGAAAGAGAGAAAGATGGAGAGGAGATGGAGAAGCTGACGGAGCAGGACGCGGCAAAGACTGGGGGGCTTTGGTCGCAACTCTGATTGATCCTGTCTGTGCGTGTTTAAACAAAAATCCCGCTATGTAAATCGGCAAACATGCAACACACAACCCGGCAACCCCCGCGAGGTCTCATTTACAAAGTGTTTTTCACAGGAACGACATGATGCTGCCCCCAGTTTCCAGTGTCCTGTGTCCAGTTTCCAGTGTCCAGTGTCCAGTGTCCCGTCCTTGTTTGCAAATGTTTTAATTGAATTCGAGTGGGGCCAATGCACTAAATGTTTAATCGAGCTGATAATTACCCGACCTTGTCCAGGAATGGCAACGCATCAGCAGAAGGTCCTTGGTCAAGTCCTGTCTCCCCCCCTCTCCCAGTATCGATGGATGATGAGCCCCTTAGCCAGGCGCAAGCGGAAGTGCCTGCTACCCGAGTCGAGTCAACGCCTTGGAAGCGTTTTTCCCAATGATTTATGAACTAATTTAGCGGCAATATTATTTATGCCAGACTGCAGAAGGAGGAGGAGCAGGAGAAGGAGCAGGAGCAGGTTCACCAACAGCAGCGGAAGCCAGTCTGTCCGGTCAGGATAATGCTCGAAAATGCTCTGCCACAATGTTAAACGCGTTGGCCAAGGACCAACAGCCAAACATTGAAGACGGCATTGACTGCAGCAGACACAACAAAGTGGGAGCTGGGGAGGAGAAGGATCAAGAGGAGGAGCAGCAAAAGGAGGAGAACAAGGAGGTGGAAAAGGAGCAGCTAAAGGAGGAGGAAAAGGAGCAGCTAAAGGAGCAGCTAGAGGAGGAGCTCATAGAGGAGGAGCACAACAATGGGCAAGTCGAGAACTTTAAGAAATTTACACCATCAGCAGATAAGAGTCATGCCCAGTAGGCGCCACCGCCGCCGTCAGATCACGAAGCAAGGCAACAGCAGGATGCACCACCCTTCCGGTGGTGCAGCTCGAGTTCGGGTGGCAAGAAGTTCAAACTAAGGCTAAGGGAAATTTCTGCAGCGCCGGCACTTTTTCCAGCGCCTGTGTTTGCAGCAAACAATCTGTTTCCCCGGCATCAACTTTGCTAGAAAAATTGAAACAAGCTCGGGAACACCAGGCCAGGAAAAGGCCAGGCCAAGCCAAGTCAGGGCCAAGCCCAAACCCCAACCCAAACCCAAACTTAAACCCAAACCTCTCTCTCCAAGGCAGTCAGCTAGAACAGAGGAATATCAGCGGGCTGAGATGCAGTGGGCTCCAACTTGTGGCTGGGGCATGTATCATATTTAGACACGGGAAAGACAGAAATATAAACTTATAAAGACCAGAAAGGGGGAGCTCAAGGGGGCTCTAGGGGGAGCTGACCGAATCCTACCTCCTCCCAACAAAAAATTGTATGTACTTCGAGTTGCAGAGGCAAGCACAAAAACCATATTTGGCAACTGCCAGTTGAGGAGCAGCAGTTGAAAGGACTTTACAGCGCGCCCAACTGATGAATTATGGCCAAAGTTATCGGCTGAGGTCGGAGGAGAAGGAGCAGGGGCAGTGACTCTCTTGTAGGCCGCCGCGCCGCTTTTTGCAATGTTTTGCTACACTGCGTGGCAACTACTGATAATAAGATATACTTGCCATTCGGACAGGCCCGGGGCCAAACGCCGGAAGTCTACTAAATAACAAGTTGGTAGGGCCAGCAGCGTGTGCTGGCAGCACAAAAAAAAGGGGGAAAAGAGTACAAAAAAAGCAACTTAAATAAGTTTAATTGTACGAGACGGAAGTCGAAACTTTGCCATTTGACTTTAGTTCAGTGGGCCGCGATTCTCTTTCGTCTTTCCAGCTTGCATCTTCCTTTGGTCTCTTAGTCAGGACCTTCCCAGGGTCTCATACTTCAAGTGCAGCATGATGATTTCGATGGAAGGATACTATTGTGGCAATTATAACCCTCTTCCGGAGAGTTGAGTGCACTTAAAGGAGACTTTTAGTATTATTTTTGGCCAAGCTTTGCCTGACATGTACAAGCGAGTGAGAGAGTATATGTTAAGAGGGAGAGAAAAAGAGAGAGATAGAGAGAGATAAAAGAGAAAGAGAGGAAAAGAGAGAGAGGAAGAGAGAGAGAGAGAGCGAGAGAGAAAGAGAGAGATAGAGAGAGAGAGAGACCTGAGCGAGTATATAATTTATTCTCAGAATATGAGCGGTATGACAAGGCTTTACTACCTTTAAGTATCTCTTGTAAAGATCAGACTTTCTCTCACAAGAAAATATGAGAGTTACACCTTGTGATGGCCTATTTCTTCAAGGTTTTTCTATAGTCTTTGCCTGCCTTGTACGAGCATTATCGCAAGTGGGAGTATATTTTTAGGAAGAGAGAGAAAGAGTGAAAGAGAACTGAGAGAGGCTAGCATTTGTTCTCTGCAAGTCAGCGGTATGGCAAAGCTTTAAGTATCTCTTTTCAAGATTGTACGCTCTCTCAAGAAGCTATATGGAAGAAAGAGGAGAGGGAAAGAGAGAGAGAGTGAGAGAGAAAAACAGAGAGAGAGAGAGAAAGAATGAGAGAGAGAGAGAGTTGTTTTTGTTCTCTGCAAGAAGACGAGAGAGTTCGTTCCTGTTAGTTTCTTATTTATAAAGTGGATTCTCCCCCAAGGAGCTTTATAAAAAATAGCTAATGTCTTGTACAGTTTTCAATAAAAATTAATCGGTTTTACATATCAGTTACAAGTTTATTTCTCCTCCCTGTTAAGACATTTATATTTGGCAATGAAAATTGAATTGAATTGAAGTCTAGTAGCAAAAAAAAAGAACCCCAAAAAAACTGCACTCACCGTTGGTGTGGGCCAATGCCAAACCGAGGTTGGCCAACGATTAGCCGAAAAAGAAGAAACAAAAAAATAAAACAAAAAAAAAAAAACGGGAGAGAGAGAGAGGACCTAAAAGGGGCTCGCCCTAATAGGATTTTATTTCGCTGATCCCAGCCGCCTGCCGGCTGTCCTGTCCAGCCGCCGAGTGGGAAATCACGGCCGCCTGCCGATGATTGCCGTCAATTGAATGCCAATTGTTTTTCTTGCCCCGGCGCTTTTTCTTTTGATACATTTTTGGGCCACGTTTAGTTTAGCATTGCAAACGTTCGATGATGTGTGTGTCTGGGTGTGTGTGTGGCGGTGAAATCAAACGGCTTTCGGGACCGAAACAGATCAAGTTGCCAGCATTGGCATTTTCATTTCAACGGGCGTCCTGTCCAGGGACAAAATGTCTGCAGCTAGAAACCGCCGAGGTGGATAGTGAGGTGTGTGGACTGTGTGTGGCAATAAAACCGTTTACAGAAAGTAGAAAGTCGTGTTCTGGCCAGAATGCGCGACTGAAAATTGAAGGAAAAATCGTACAATCTTTATTGTCAGTCAGTCCCTTAACCCCGTCCTTTAGACTCCATCAATTATGACAGTTGCATGTCCTGAATACAGTCATAAAAGAGAGTAACAGTGACTTTGAGTGATGGCTAAACATGGTTAAATACTTATTTTCCAGTTGCACAGATATTTCCCTTCTTGAGATTCGATCTCTCAATGACCTCTTGGCAAGTACCTCACCTGAGGGGGGTACGTCCAGGTGTCCCGAAAGTGCACTTAGGCACTCTTGGACATCAGTTACTGTTTTGTTTTTTTGGCAAGGCTTACATTTGGCAGGACCTTTGCCTCTCCTTTGGCACTCGTAGTATTCCCTTCGATTTGGATTTTTGAATTTCGTATTTTTTTGGCAGTGGAAAGTGTGGATAAAGAATCGCCCGCGCTTGTCTCTAATTTACATAAAATGGCAATGCACAAATGCAGCAAGTGCACAATATATATGAGTACTTTGACCCGACCTGACACGCATAGAGTCCTTGCACAGCTCCTATACCTTCTCCTACTTCTCCCACTCTTCCTGGTATCTCTTCTAGAACCATGTCCCCATCTTAGTGGTAATTTATACAAGAGTCTACATAGTGTTAGGAGGAAAAAGAGAGCAAAGGACAGAGACTGTGGGAACACCAAACCCAACCCGAAACGTAGCCAAGTTCGCTGGCAAAAAGCGCAATGGCGCAGCTCTGAGAAAGGGAAATTGTACTAGGAAATTTGCCGGAAATTAAAACTTGTGCAAAATAAATCGCCAAACCTCGAAATACGGACACAAACACACACACACACACACCCGGGGAAAGGGAGAGTAGAGAGAGACTGGCCGGAAGATCGATGTACAAACTTATGTAGCCTTAAAAGAGGCCAATTGGCAAAAGAAAAAAAATAACCGGTTTCCCGATTTCCCGGATTCCCTGCTTACACATAATGGCCCCCCAAAAGTCTGACCTTTGTAGGCCAAACAGCTGCCTTACCTCCCTCTCCTCACCCCTTCCGGTGGCAACTACCTAAATCAGTGCTTCATTTTGCGCTGGATTTGCCGCTAATGGAGTGACAGTTGGCCAAGAATTATTAGATTTGCACATGCATACTGCAGGTTTAAAGGGATTGGGAATGAGAGTGGAAGTGGCACGGGAAGAAGCAGTGGAAAAGGCAGTGGAAGTGGCAGTGGAAAAGGCAGTGGAAGTGGCAGTGGAAGTGGCAGTGGAAGTGGCAGTGGCAGTGCAAGTTGAAACGTGTTTGCCTGGTGAAAAGTCGAAAAAAACAGAAAGTTCAACACGATGGCCACAGTTGAGTGTAAAAGCTAATTTCCTTAATATTCTCTTCAACAATTACATGATAGCTGGGAACATATTCCTGTGTCCCCCTCTCCCTCTCCCGATATATGTTGTTTTAAAATCATGAAGTTTAATTTCCTTAATTTTGGGTTTTTGCAGAGAGACAGTGATTGAGTGACAACTGGCCAGGGGACGAATCTATCTATCACCTGTATCAGTTGCATGGCTCACAAGCCAGGTGTATACAGTTGTCCTGGCATACTGCTATCCTGGTAAACAGTTATCCAGGGAACTAGGCATTGCCACACACACACACAACAGTGTCTGATTCCGTTCGGTTTGCCTGACAGCAGGTCATAATGCATGTAACCTCCGCGTTTAATCAACTTTAATTAAAATTGCACACAAAACCCCCGAAAACGACTTGATAAAATGCCATTAACTGGTAGGGAGAGAGAGAGAGAGGGGGAAGAGTGAGAGGGAGAGAGGGAGATGGAGTGAGAGCTCAAATGATGGCGGTTTTATCAGTTGTGGTGCGTTGTGGTGCGGCTTCTCTGCAAAGCTTTTAATTGATAAGAGCGAGTTTCGTGTGTGCCATGACTCACCCACTGGCTGTCATTCGGACCGTGTGTGTGTCCTCCTCCTGAATTACATTCAAAGCGCTCTCTTTTAGTGCCTCCTGTCCGAGTTCCCTGTTTTTCGGCCATCACCACTTTACGCTTTATGCCACATTATTTCAGGGCTTATGCCCCCCGTTTGCAGTTAGGAGAAGGAGACTCAGACTGCGACTGAGACTGAGCTCTACGAAATTACGCTCATTTCAAAATTGTTATTGAATCTTGGGCCAAAGTAAATAATCCTTGTTGAAATGAAGGAGAAATCCCGTTGCGGCCGCAAGTGGCTTCCAGCCAGCGAGGCATTGACTAAACGCTCTGGCATAAGGACTTAACCTCTCCCCCTTCCCATTACTGACGCCGCCTTTGTTGGTGTCTCAAGGAGGAAGCTGGTTTTGGGGGGAGGTTGTGGATGGTTCTGGGGGGAGGTCGTGGATGGTTCTAAGGGGGTAGTGGATGGTCTGGGGGAGGTCGTGGATGCTCTGGGGGAGGTCGTGGATGGTTCTGGGGGGGTCGTGGATGGTCTGGGGAGGTCCTGGGGTGGTCCCAGCTAGCCCTGGGTGGTAGTGGCGCCCAACTAAATGCTGCCAAATTATACGCAATCATTTTGAGCTTAACTAAAGTGCGGCAAGACTGCGGCCAGGCCAGGCAACTGGCTGAAGGGAGACCGGATTCTAGCTGAAGCTCAAGCCGAAGGAGACCAAGGCTAAAGACGGCTTGGCGGCTGCAGGGAACGGGGAGGTTCGTTGCGGTTCTCAGACAAACAGCGAATTGGTTAGTCGAAGGAATGCCTCAGCTTTTGCTCCAAAAAATACGATGACAATGTGTCATCGTAAATTGTATGTCCTACGTAATGGTCAGAGAGGGAGAGAGGGAGAGAGGAGGGGCAGAAGCGAGCATCCTTTCAGATTTATACCTTCATATTAAACTGGGCCAAAAAATGTGACCAAAATCCTGTCCTATACTGTCCAATGCTGTTCTATGCTGTCCCATCCTGTCCTGTCCTGTTCAATCCTGTCCTCTTCCCCTCTCCACATGCTTTTAATGGTCGCTTCAAGTTTTCTTTTGAACATTAAAAGGAACCAAGAGTGAATTTTTGTCGTAAGTCAACATTTGCCTTTTGCTTAGCAGCCGCTAAGTGACCTCGTCTAAACAATTTAGATCCTACAAGGAGCTGCAACCAGAAAAAAAGCCATGAATAACACAGAAATAAAATTGGTTTAATAACAACAGAAAAAAAGGAAAGTCAGGGGGGAAAATCAAGAGAGAAATTCGTAAGAAATTCATGAGAAATTTGTAAGAAAATTTGTAAGAAAATTTGTGAGAAAATTCGTGAGGAAATTCATTTGTGGTTTCGTTATGGTTTCCTGGCTGTTCTGGTGTGCCATGTAAAAGTATGTTTGTGGGCATAAAATGTCAGGATTAAATGAGACACTTTGCGTGTAAAAAAAGAAAAAGCATAACGTAAAAGCGTAAAAAAGCAAATGCCGCTCAATTTGCTGCACAAACAGAACGCAAATCAAATAAGAGACCAAAGAGAGAGTGCGACAAAAACTGGAGTAGATCTCGAATGGGGGGAAAGCGGAAAAGCCGGGAATAGCGCCTCACTGAGAAGACACTGGTACCGAGAGAGGGAAATGGGGAAATGGGGAAATGAGCAACTGTGGGAAATGAGGAACTGTGGGAAATGGGGTGGTGTCGCCACCATTGCCGCCATCATCGTCGCCATCGCCATCGTCGTCGTCGTCGTCGTCGTCGTCTGCAGTGGTACAATTTATGACAACTTAATTGATTTACTTTACGTACGTGACCAGAAAAATGAATATTGCATTACGTTGGGGATTTTCGTTAGAGTTTCCTTTATTTTTTATTTTTTATTTTCATTTTCCACTCCCCTCTACCCCTCTACTCTCTCCCCCACCCAACCGGAAGTTCTTCTATTTCAACGCTCGCCGCTGTTGGGCAACACAAACACAGCATCAGGCAGCGTCGCCATTTCCATCAGCTACGTCAGTCAGGACATTCAGGACTCTGTTCCAGGACTCGGCGTCCTGCGTTCTGTGCAGTCTTCGCTTAATGCGCTCAATTAGCAATCTCTCAGGAGGCGGCTTTCGGGGCAAGGACGAGGCGAGAGGAGTTGGTAGGGGGGTGCGGGTGGTAGGAGAAAGTGAGTGGGAAAGTCCCTGGGGGTCCTTGTGCTGGCATCTAATTTCATTTGTATATTTTCACAGATTTTACTGTTTATTTCCGCACTTGCATGCATGATATTTCCATACAAAAAAAGTATGTTTGGGGGGGAGGGAATGAGCTTATTGTATTTAAATAATAATATTAATAATAATACGAATTATATGCAGTATTTTATGGGCAGAAAAATAAGGGAATTTATGAAGGCGGTGTCTGAACCTATTCGTTAGTTAAAGCTTTAATTTTTTTAGGGGTCTGCCTTGAAATTTGATGGTTTTTAAGGGTAAATAATCATTTAAAAACATTTAAATTTGTTTTATTTATTTTTACCATGCTCTAAAAATACCCAAATTAATCACAATTTAAATCGATATTTATCGATATATTTTTTATGAAAAAATCTAGCTTTAAAAAAGTCATTTGGCCAAGTCATGACTTTTTTAAAGCTTGATTTTTTTCATAAAAAATGTATCGATAAATATCGATTTAAATTTTAATTATTTTGGGTATTTTCAGAGCATTGTAATAATTAATTATTCATTTTAATTTGGAAAGTATTCCTGGATTGTTTTTTTAATGGGAAATTATAATAAAAATTAGAAAAATGGAAATTTTATCAATTTTTTTTACAATTTTAAATAATGTAACCCCTTAAAAAATTTTGATTTTTTTTAATTTTCTTAATATTTTAATATTGTAAAATAATAATGATTTTGGTGGCAAGACGAAATAAGCGTATATGATTATGGGATACCATTTTTAAATGTTTTCGCTTAAAAAAAAAAAAATATATATATTTATAGCACAAGAATTTTTGTAACGATTTGTTATTGGACAAACCAAAGTTTAAATCTTTTATTTAACTAGGTCAAAAATCATTTATTGTGAATCCCAAAGCTTTTCTGTGCAGGTTTTTTATTATATTTAAAAATCTGCTTATTAATGTTAGGAATTAGAAATAATTTAGTGTGTCTTGAAATTTTGTTAATTTAAAAAATGTAAAATTAACTTTTTTTTTGTTTGTTTCCACATAACATAAAATTATACTAATTAATTGTATTCATTATATTTTTATTTGGAGAAACTAAACATAAATTCAATAACATACTCTCATAGCTTTATAATCTGTAAATTAAGAATCAAATTTGAGTAAAATCAGAATGCAGAAGCTGTAGCAAAAACCTTGACTAGTCGTAACCCTAAAGAATATTTATAAATTTTATATAATTTAATATGTTATATTTTCCTTTAACCATATTAGGTTTCTTTTTAGAGAAAGAATACTAATTAGGAAAATCTAAAAGGCAGTGTCATAATCAACAATTTACGTTTCAGTTCTTTCACAGCTCAGATTCTAAACCAAAACTAAACCTCAAAAGAAGCTTCATCCAGATTTTCTTTGCTTGCTAAAATTATTATTTTTCTGCCACAAAAAAAAAGAACACACATACACACACACTGCTCTTGCTTCCAAATAAATCCCTCGCCCACACTGCGGATGAGTAATTTTGTGTGGCAATTAAAAGTATATTTGAAATGCCAAACTCTGGTAATATCTTTCATCTACTAAAGTCTCTGCCTGCTAGTGTTTTCCCTAATTTATTGTAATTTTTTCTTCTTCTGTTAATGCTTTACTGGGCTCCCCTTTGGGCCTGGTGTCACGCTCCTGCGAATGCAACTTCATCCCCTCTCGTCCCGCTACCAAAACTTTGGCCTCATGCTATTTTTGGGAGTAAGTTAAGCGGACCAGAGACGACGACCGTCCAGCGGTTTATCCCGTCTTAGTTGCTTTGACCTTTTCACCGATTTCTTTTCTTTGGAACTTTGCATGAAAATGCGTTCTGGGAGGGGGGAGGGAATAAGGGTTTTCCCCCCGCAATGTCCGTTTTGTCGATGTACCACTGTGGCAGGGAAAAGTTTGCCTCGTCGCTTCATCAATTCACTTTGACTTTGACTGCCTTTGTGAACTGCCAGCGAACTTGGCTGGCCTCCTCCTAGACGAGGGAGGGGGGATAAGGGAATGGGGGGGGGGGGCTGGAGGGATGTGGCCA
>VNJU01003012.1:29387-56440 GCA_008042675.1 Drosophila seguyi | reverse complement strand
GGAGGAGGAGGAGGAGAAGGAGGAGGAGGAGGAGGAGAAGGAGGGGGAAGAGAAGAAGCAGGAGGGCGAGGCAGGTGTCCCAGCCAAAGATAATATAAAGCCTCAAGATGCTTAACGCGCAGGCTAATTATTAGCTAGCAGCAAAATTTACAAACGAAAAAATAAAAAAAAATAAATAAAAATATAAAAAAGGTCCAAATACTAACGAAATATCGATTTCATATCGATATTTTGACTCGATAAAAATCGATGCACTAATTTTGCTATAAATCTGTATTCTGTATGATATATTTAAGTAATATAATAAAAAAAAAGAGAACAATTTCAAGTAACATTTCATGGATATCTAAAAATTGTATCGAAAATATTTGGATTTTACTATAATGTACTATTTTTAAATTTTTCTAATATTTTCTATAGCAAAATTGTATGATATTTTCCACAAAAGCAATATAAAAATCGAACTTCTAAGGTTGCTATATATTAAAAATATACATATTGAATATATATCATACTTTTAATATACAAATCGGTATCTAACTGAGAAATCAATAAATAAATATTTGGCCGTTTTAATAAAAAAGGCGCAAAATCGATATTTTACTTGATATAATATAATTATCAAGATTAATAATATTTTGTTGATATAACAATATAAAAATAATATAATATATAATATTATAATATAATATAATTATTTTAATATTAAGTAAAATATTTTTTGATATTTAAAGAACTTTGTTGGATATTTTATTGATAGCATTGATAATTTAATTTAAAATTTAATGTAAAACGCAAAATTGTTCATTTTTAATGCCTTTCTTTGGGGTATGTCTTCGATATTGATAATAATTATGTTTTCGCCCAATATTTAAATTTATTTATTTTAATTTTTAACGTTTTTTTTTTTTAATTTAATTTATTGCAATATTTTTTAATATTTTAAGCTTCTGTGTCAATAAAATATTGGGGGCTATAATTTTTATCAATAAATTATATTAAACGTTTTCAATAAACATACCCTGCGAAATATTAAATTTTTTAATATTAAATTTAATATTTTTTCTAATTGAAAAATATTGATAAATAAAATTACAATATTTTTGATATGATATTAATAACAATACATTTTATTCCACTTTTCCTTTTCTAATATTTAACATTCCTGTATAAAAACTCGTCTGGCGTTACTCATCTTACGTCTTAATATTATCTTTACACCAAAATCCCTCTTTCCCAGCCTCCCCCGAAGATCTCCCAAGGACCACTCACTAATTACTTTTGCTGGGGCTAAGCTGGCACCACTTGCTCATATAGTAGAGGCAGGGCCTCATTATTTTCAACAAACTACCCAAAATCCAAGAGGCAAATCCAAATGAAAACAAGTTAAAATATTATGAATGCATAAAGGGATAGGGCGGGGAAAGAAACAGAATGGGAACGGGGACAGGACAGGGACAGGGACTGGAACTGGGGACAGGGGACAGGGGACAGGCAATCCCAGGACCGGATCCGGATACGGAGCACAATTAACATGTGCGCCCGAGGGGGAGGTAAAGGGAGGCCAGTGTGGGCGTCGTCTCAACTTAAATTTTAACCCGGACCGGGATACAAAGGTCTTTCGGGGACACACCCCGCACACACACCCCGCACACACACACAGCTGTAGAGCAGCTGCAAAAAGTGGCCGCAGCCCTTAAACAATACACACAAGTGTTTCTGTGTGTGCGTGTATGGGGCGTGGCGCCTTTTTGTTCATATTTCGCCTAATGTTTTTCCTGGGCCTTTTGTGCAAAGATCGTCCAAAGTCCATGCTACTACCTCCTCCCGGGAACAATTGCAGGCCAACAGCAGATGCTGCTCCTGCTTCTGTTTCTGCTCCTGCTCCTCCTCCTCCTGCTCTTCCCCCTCCTGCTGCTAGCAAGGACAATTAGAAGGCACCAAAACCTCCTCCATGTGTGTTCGTGGCAGCTGGCTGGTTCTCCTAATGAAGGCGCAAAAATTATGAACTTTGGCCAAAGATGAACACGCTTTTAATTTATAAATACGCTGGGCGAAGGGCGAAGTCTGCTCTAAGGCTTTCCCAGAAACAAAAAGAGGACAAAGGCAAGGTCCTGGTGGCACTCTGAATAATTTATAAATTTATTCTGGCAAAACTTTAAACGGCAAAACACAAAACACCTGAACCAGATCGCACCTGGATCTGCACAGAAACCAAACTCAAGTAGCAGCAACACGTGGCTGCCGCTGTGTGGCATCCACTTTAGCCACGTGTTGCTTCCCCCGAGCAGAAAGAAAAAAAAAATCCAAAAACGTAAACAAACCGCCCACTTGGAGCCAGACGGTCCGCCACTCGTCGAGGTCGAGTGCTGCCGAAGCATCGACGAGCGGCAACGAGCCAACCGCCAAGCGATGTTTGAGTGAAAACTCGCTCGGCTCTGGCAATTCGGGGGAAAAGCTCTTACGCGAATCGCGTATCGTCTCGGGCCAAGCCTCGGCTGGCTTTCGGCCACGTCCATGGCTATGGCTATGGCCAGAAATTCCATTCCCGGCAAGAAGTAAACTCTGCCGCCGTCAGTTGCTGTGCCAGCGTGTACGAGTGCGGTTCGGCAGCCGCTCGCTTTCCGGGTTTTTATTTCCCCGATTCTCAGAGACTCCTCCGATATTTCGATTTTCGTTTCGAAATATATAATATTGTTTTCCAGTGTTAATTGTTGTTTTTTTTTTACAAGTGTGTTTTGAGTACTGTAAAGTCTGAATACTGTAAAGTCTTGGCCAAGAAACTTGCAAAGGTCAGCATTGTGCGCGATCGCCTCTCAGCGAGTGTTCTCGGAGTGTGTGCGTGTGTCGTAATCGTAATCGCAGTGGGGGGTCGTTTTTTCTCTTTTTGAGAGGCCTTTTCTGATCTGGCGATCGTCTAAAGGGGAATTCTCCAATACGCTTTTCTAGGGCAAACAGTACGTATACGTAATGTAGATCAGTATGATTTTTTTATGGTGGCAAATTGAAGGAAATTCAAGCAATAATATACAAAAAATATATATTCATTATTAATTTAGTGAGTAGAGTGTGTTTCTGGGTTTATTTCGGTATTTTTTTAAGGCTAAAAAAGATTTACAGGGGTAACAGTGCGTATACGTAATGCTGATCTTTCAGAAAAAAAATGTGTTTAAAAGGAAATGTTTATATTGTCAAGAGTGTGGCTGTATTAGTTATTATTTTATTTTAGTTATTATTTTATATATTAAATATTTAGATTTATGTATTTAATGTTTATATTTATAATATATTTATATTATTTATATTTATTTTAAATATTCATATTTATTTATTAAATATTCATATTTATTTATTAAATATTTATATTTTTTAATTCAATATTATTATCAATTAAATAGTATTTCTTCTGTTAAAAATAAGACAAGTTGTGTGGGCAACTGTATGTAAACGTGATCATGATTCTCGGTCTATAATTATCATTTTAAGGGCAGTGAAAAAATATATAAAATATATATTACTCATATAGCTAATAAAATATGTTCTTTAATTGATTTATTTAATATTTTAATTGATAATTAAAGCGTTAAATAAAGAGGCAACGTTACGTATACGTGATGTAAATGTGGCTCCGCCTGAAAGCAGTTTATAATTGTTTTACGAATATTTATTATTTTTAAAGTCAATCTATTTCTTGATTAATATTTATTATTTGTTAAGGAAATATTTATTTAATGTGTAGTTCCTTGATTTCTGAATTATTCTGGTTAATAAAAAATAAATTTAAAGAAAACCGCTGCGTATACGTGATCTGAACTTTCTAAGTATTAATATTAGTGTTTAGGCCAGTTAAAATAAATTAAATATAGTAAGAGTATTTAATTTATTATTTAATTAACTAATATATTGTGTTTTCTTAAGTAATTTCTTGTTCCAAGCCTTAAGAACCCGTTTAGTTGAAGGACAACCATGCGTATACGTGATGTGGATCTTGCTAAAGGCAGTTAATAAATGCTTTGAGCAAATTATACTTTATAGCATATTTATTTCTTAATTTTTTTATGTCAATTAAAAGGTCAGGTTCTAAAGAGCAGAGTACGTATACGTGATATTGATCGTCGGGGTGTTAATAGCAGAGTGAAAGCAGTTTTCAAATACAAAATACAAAATATTATTGCTTATTAAGAGTATTATTAATATTATTTAATATTTAATAGGAAATTAATTTCTTATTTATTTTCTTAGTATTTTAACGTCTGTTATGAATATTACCTAGAACGATAACAGTGCGTATACGTGATGTGGTTCGTGCTAAAGGCAGTTTAAATAATGTATAGAAAAGTGTTTTTTTTTTTTTAATGTATTCTTTAATTTTTATTTGTAAAAAGTAAGGCAAATAAAAGAAAAAATAGGGTCAAAAAACGTATCACCTTTACAAAACAATACAAATAAATAATAGTAAAAAAAATAATAAGTTGGTTCGTTTAAACTTATTATTATTATAAATAATAGTAAAAATATTAAGTTGGTCCGCTTAAACTTATTATTGTTACTATTATTTATTTGTATTATTTCGTAAAGGTGATCTTTTTTATATATTTCTGTATTTATTGCTATATTATTGTTGTATTTATTCATTTATTTGTTTATTTATTTAATTTTTTTTGTATTTATTTATTTTTGTTTGTTTATTTGCTTTTATTTGTTCATTTAAGAGTTTTTTTTTCTTCCTTGTATTTATTTACTTTTTGTGCATTTGATTGCTTATTGCTATCTATCATTTATTTATTTCTTTTTATTTACCTTTTAATTCGTTTTCTATCTTATTCCTTGTATTTTTATGTATTTCTTTTCCTATTTTCTTTTATTATCCATTTGCTTCTTTCTTATTTTTATATTTAAATTTAGACTGCCTGATAATTACCCCATTGAGACGTCCAGCTAAGCTGGAGACTTGCCAACTTATTTATATGTATTTCTGTTGAGGCGTACAAGTGTGTCAATTAATTGGTTTATTTCTCTTTTTTATTTTTATTTTTTCGAAAAACTTTGCTTTATTAAAAGGGTTCTGGGGAACACACTGTCTCTCTGTCTAAGGTCTCGTCCTTAATTTCCTGCCTCATCTATGAGGCACATCTGGAGCAGCACCCGGGGCAAGGGTTCGTTCGTTACTTCGTTCGGCATTAGTTTGGGGGCTTTACAGTGCCTGGCTGGCTGCGTCCTCACTTACGCATGATTGGAATAAAAATGTCCTGCAGGCGGCAGCAAGGACATAACAATATATATACAAGCGAGTACAACAATGACAACAAGTGTTGTCTCTACGAGCGCCATTAAGTGTGGCAACTACAACGACTACCGACTGCTGCCACACACACACACAACATGAAATTGTTGCAAAATATGAAACTGCTGTGTGCCGTTGGAGTTGTAGCATTATCCTTCCAAAACCACGACCTAGGCTGGAACCCCAAAAACCCATAGCTCCTGTCCCTGCCCCATTGTCTGGAACGTGCCACCGTCACGCTGGCGAGGGGGTAACCCTTTGAGCCCAAAAGCACATATGCATATGGGTCTCGGGCCATGTCCTGCGTCTGCTTGTTGATAACTTAATAGCAGGACAATGCAATACTTTCCATTTACGAGTTCATTTCTAGTGGCACTGGAACTTGACTTTAAATTAGAAGCAACTTCCTACCCCGAGCACCCATGATCTGGTGCAAGTGCGACTTTGGCGCCACTTGAAGCCACTTACTTTTTGAGCACTTCCTGCCAGTAATTTCCTACGAATATCATCACAATGTAAAACGGAAAGAGTCCCGGCAACGTGTGTTGTTCTTTCCCCTTCTTCCTTCTTCGGGTCAGCATAAAAACGTGTGCCAGTGTGGCAGTGTGGCAGTGCAACAAAATTAAGCGAACGGTGGCAGCAACTTTGCTGTAACGTGCCGTACGTGATGCTACGAATCCTGTTCTGATCCCACTGCCACCGGACTGTCTGCAGATACTAAATCAACTTCAACTCTTGGGTTAAGCACGATCCCTGCTCCTGTGCCCGGACATGGACATGCCCCAACGTCTGTTACTCTGGTTACAGCTGCTGTTCCCGGTTCTGTTTCTATCCACACATATTTTCAAGTAAATAATACAATTTAAATGTGTGTGTGTGGCAAGTTTGGCCTGCTAATTGGAGGGACACTAGCTCCCTGGGAACTGCCATTGAATGCATTCCCAAGGAAACCCCAAAGATTCCTCCCATTTAAATTAATTTTATTTCCGCTCTCTGGCTCTTTTGCCACTTTGAATGCACTAAACTTGAACCATAAACAATTCCAGTATAAACATTATAATCAAAAAAAGAAAACAAAACAAAAACCAAACCACAAGAGAGTGCAAATAAGAAGAATATAAACAAAGGCTGAGATGATCAGAGAGCATCGCGAATGGAGATCATAAAATATATATTTACGGTCCCATTAGTCAGTGTTTCACATGTGGTCTCGGGTCTGGGTTCCCTCGAGCAGAGCGGCCCGATCATCATCATTCATTGGCGAGGCGAAACGGAACGTATCATAAAAATAAGTTTGCCGCCGCAAGTGTTCTGTATTATCTCTACAGGTTATTTATATATTTTTTATTGAGAGCGCGTTAAATCTATAGATATATAGATGGTTGAGAAGATATAATGACGAAGCGAAAGAGTCCGCGGGGCAATGACAGATTGATGGTCTGTGGAGCATAATTTTAGACACATTTTCGTGGGGTTAAGCTGGAGACTGTCCACTTGCTGGGCTTTATTCAATTTTAATTACTATTTCTGCCTCAGTTAGACCGTACTTTAGCTGAGACTGTCCACTTGCTGCTGCTACTTATCCCTTCTGAGACTGTACCCCCAGTTAAGTGCCACATTTCGTGAGCTGGCACTGTCCACTTGCTGTGCTCATCACTCTTTTCTGCCTTAGTTGGACTGTACCTCAGCTGAGACTGTCCACTTGCTGGGCTTTATTTCATTTTATTTACAATTGCTGCCTCAGTAAGACTGTACTTTAGCTGAGACTGTCCACTTGCTGCTACTACTTATCCCTTCTGAGACTGTACCCCCGGTTAAGTGCCAAATTTTTTGAGCTGTAACTGTCCACTTGCTGTGCTTATTATTTTTTTCTGCCTTAGTTAGACTGTACCTCAGCTGAGACTGTCCACTTGCTAGACCTTCAACTCATTTCTGCTTCAGCTAGAAGGTAAGGTACAGTTTGTCACCACATTCCTTCAGCTGTAACTGTCCACTCGCTGAGCTTATCACTCCTTTCTGCCTCATTTAGACTGTACCTCAGCTGAGACTGTCCACTTGCTGGGCTTTCTACTAATTTCTACCTCAACCTGACTGTACCTTACGCTTGTCACCACATTCCTTCAGCTGTAACTATCCACTTGCTATGATCATCACTCCTTTCTGCCTCATTTAGACTCTACCTCAGCTGAGACTGTCCACTTGCTACTGCAACTGCTACAGTCTCATCCCTGCTGAGAATGTACCCCATATCAAGTGGCCACAATCCGTGGAACTACAACTGTCCACTTCCGTGTGACGCCTTTAAAGCCCCCGTGTTCCAGTGATTACCTTTGACATCAGATTCTCGCAGGCAAAAAAAATATATATAATTTACTTGCTCCTCTCACCTACTCTAGGAATTACTTATTTATTTATTTATTTCATGAGCCTCATGAGCAAAAAGTCTATAATTTATTCATTTATGACTTTTTATTTTATTCATTATGATTTCTTTTGACAGAATGGTTTAATAACACACACACACACATTCGCTGCATGTAAATGGATCGCAGACACACGCCCACACACACACACACACAGCCAGGAAATTCCTGTACCCTTCCCTCCCCTCCCCGTCATGCCCACCCACCTGCATGCACATAAATGTACGTAGCTGCAGGCATGCATAATTGAAGAGCTGCACGTGTGAAGTCGCCAACAGCTGACGCCACTAAAGTCATCAACTGGCGCAGTTGCAGTTACAATTGGACCAGGACGAGGACCAGGACCAGGACCAGCAGCAGGACCAGAAACTGTAGCAACTTTGTTGGCTGCTGCTTGGTGCTTTCCACTAAAGGCTAGCCTGCAACAGCCTGGTGCATATTTTATAGTGGCAGTCCACACAGTCCAGACTACGTCGAGTGTGTGGCGACACATTACCCCATTTGCAGGGCAGATTTATGGTTATCCAAATACGAAGACATTCAAAAGTTCAGACGGTGTAGGGTTATGTGGTAGCGTCTCAATTTGAAGGAGTACTCTTTATGTACTATGCTATAGAGTTGTAGATACTTTCAAGTTTACATGGATATCTTTTCTTAAAGATTTAGGTTATATCCCTACAGATCTTTGAAAGAAGAGATAATTAAAGGGAAGTAGCACTTGACAAGGATTGTTCGCTCTTTGACAGTCGGGCTGTCCACTTGTTTCGATTGCCTGACAGGCTGACTGTCGAGCTGCCCACTTGTTTCAATCGTTGGCCTAATAGGGATTGAAATTTTGATACTTTTTATGAAATGTGTACATAATTGTCTTAGTAATCTTTCAAAAAAGAAATATTTAAGGAGAAATAACCTTAAACAAATAATTCTTTGGGAAAGCAAGTTTATTTTCTATTTGACAGCTGGGCTGCCAATTTAACTGAATAATATTTATGATTTTGGTGTTAATTTTGTTACTAAATCTAAAAGATTTATGATATTTTCTATAAAAATTTTAAAAAGAAACAATTTACAAACGAAAAAAATAATTCCCTTGTGACAAAAAGGTATTATTTTTTGACCGTAGGGCTGCTCACTTGTTCCGATTCCCTAAAAACTTTTTTTGTTAATTTTTTTACTAAACCTAAAAGATTTATGATATTTTCTATAAAAATCTTAAAAAGAAAAAATATCCAAACGAAAAAAGTAATTCCCTTGTGACAGAAATCAATTATTTTTTGACAGTAGGGCTGCCTACTTGTTCCGATTCCCTAAAAAGTTTTGTTGTTAATTTGTTTACTAAATCTAAAAAAATTCTGATATTTTCTAAAAAAAAATCTTAAGAAGAAAAAATTTCCAAACGAAAAAAATAATTTCCATGTGACAAAAAGCTGTTATTTTTTGACAGTTGGACTGTCCACTTGTTCCGATTCCCTGACAGGCTCACAGCCAAATAAAGCTATTGAAATTAATCCCTTTTCCCAATTTAGTCAATTTTCCTCACAATTCCCCTTTCGTCACTCATTAAATCGTGTTAATCACATATTTGCCCATTAAAATGTCAACATTTTTTGGGCTTTAAATGCAGAGCCATGACCGTCGAAGGGGATTGCAAGTAACCGCAGTGGGAGCCGCATTCAAAGAACATCACAATAGGCACCGAAAATCGTTTTATTTTAAATGCCGCTTTCATTTTCGTTTTCCTTTTCCCCCGTTTTTCCCCAATTTTTCCCCGTTTTTCCCCCCAGTTTTTCGCGTGAATTTTTCTGCCTTTTAAATATATTGACTGTGTGCTGATGTGCTGCTGTGCTGGCATCGCTCCATGGGGCAGCAAGTGCTTTTATTTTACTCGAATATAAATATATATATATTTTATTTAACGTAAAACCCTTTGCCAAAAGCCCAAAGTGACCCCGCTGGTGACAATAATATTTCCCGCTTTCCTTTGACACATTTAACAGGGAATCGCTGGATCGCTGACGGACTTGCGGATCCCCCCTTCCTTTTTTTTCTAACCATGACCTGCTCCTGGAGCAGGACGACGACGTTGCAGTAGCTCGTCAGCAATGTTGGCCGGCGGCAGTTGTGGCGACAGCACTGAATACGGCACCACCTTGCGGCGTCTGCCAGCGACTACCAGCGACGAGGCAGGCAGGCATCACCAGCATCGACTCTCGGTTGGCACCACTCCCAAAAGGCTGCAGCAGACCCACCGTCCCAGTCCCGGTCCAATGACAGCCAGCAGCAGCAGCGGAGCCAGCGGAAATGGACACCATGGGAGTGCCTCGGCTTCAGTCTCGGGAGCTGCCTTGGCAAAGGTCAGCAGTAGTAGCAGCGGCGGTGGCGCCATGACAACCGTAACAGCTGCAGCTGCCTCAGGTAAGGCAACGGTCAGTCATGGTCATGGCCATGGTGCAGCTGGACGTGCAGCAACACGCAGCTCAGCTGTGGCAACCGGTGTCCGTCCTCCCCATGTGGACGTGGGCTTTGTGGGCGGCATTGAAACCTATCTGGGACTCATCGGCTGGCGAAAAAAGTGCCTGTACACGCTGCTCCTGCTCCTGATGCTGCTCATTATCACCAATCTGGTGCTTACCCTTTGGATACTCAAAGTGATGGAGTTCTCAACGGTAATTGATGATGGTTTTTCCTCTACTCTCTCTAACTAACCAACTAACTCTTGGATTTTCTCTGATTATTCCCTGAATTTCGACCTACTTTTCCTTGGATTTCTCCCTTATTTCCCCTGAATTTCTCCCTACTTTCACCTGAATTTTTCACTACCTTTCCCTGAATTTCTCCCTACTTTCACCTGAATTTTTCACTACCTTTCCCTGAATTTCTCCCTACTTTTCCCTGAATTTTTCACTACTTTTCCCTGAATTTTGCACTACTTTTCCCTGAATTTTGCACTACTTTTCCCTGAATTTTTCACTACTTTTCCCTGAATTTCTCCCTAATTTTCCCTGAATTTCTCCCTACTTTTCCCTGAATTTTTCACTACTTTTCCCTCAATTTTTCACTACTTTTCCCTGAATTTCTCCCTAATTTCCCCCTTACTTTTCCCCTTTTCATTTCAGGAGGGCATGGGTCAACTCAAAATCGTTCCTGGCGGCATCCAGCTGTCGGGCCAAGCGATAATTATGGACATGCTGCGCGCCTCCACAATCCGTTCGCGTCACGGTCAGCCCATTTCCATAGGTGAGTGTCGAGGTGGTGTTGAGGTGGTGTCATGATGGTGTCATGATGGTGTCATGGTGGAGTCTCGTGTCTTGTGTGGCACACGCCCTGGGGCGCTCGATTAGGCTGAAATCTGCCCCTGCTTTCCTCCCATTAATATTCATTTCATAAATTTCTACTTTTCACGCTTCACGATGAGCTGGGGTTAGGGTCCTGGGGGGGGGTCTGGTCTTCGATGAATGTCAAAGTCATGGACGGTGACTGGTGTGAATGGCAGACCCCGTCGCATGTTTAATGAACTGCACTCGGCCGCTATTATGCAGCCTCCAAGGCAGACCAAAGCCCATTTGTTCAGGGAGTTGCAGCAGGGGTTTGGGTTGGGTTTTAAGGGAGAGGGTTTAGACCTCAACGACGACAAATGTGTGCCGTTGCCCGTCAAGACATAAATCAGCAGATACACAAGGTTGAGGCAGGAAATCAGAGACGCTAAGCGTCGGCAAAATGAGATCGTTGTGGGGGGAGAGTTGTGCTTTTGCTTCGTGTCTTAGACCAAGTCCTGCCTCGACTCCTGCTTCAATTCCTACCTCAAACTCTCCTAGCTTGCCACAGTCAAGATGTACAATTACAGATAAACCATATGAAGGCAGGTCCAAAGAAGACGGATGCCTTGGCCCAGGGACCTACGTCCTGCATGTGTTGACAGGAAAATGCTATCAAGGTAGCAACGGTGGCAAGGTGGCAAAGGAGCTACAGCATTTCCCGCTGCGATAAGCAGAAGCACCAGCAGCCGCAGACACGCACGCGGAAGTGGCTGGGGATGATGGTGGTGCCCCAATGGGTGGTGCGATGTGTCGCGATAGCTGATAGCTGCCAGCTGATAGCCGTTAGAGCGATGACTTTGGCGGCCAGGGATTTGATTTCCGTTTCCGCTTGTGTCTGCTGTCTGGCTATATACTATCCTCAAACTCAACCTCAAGCCGCAAGTGTGTTGTGTTTACTTATTTATATTGCAATTACAGATCAAATTAACATTGGGATTAGTTTTCCTTAACCTCTAACCTTAAACTCCTTCTAAATCTCTCTTCTCTTCGCTGTCTTCTCTTTCTCTCTCTCTCTCTATTTTCCTTTCCAGAATCATCACGTAATTTTTCCATCAATACACGTGACCCAAACGGTCTGATTGAGAATCATTTATTTTTGGGACACGACAAGTTCGAGTGCCTCTCGGCGGGCTTTCGCATCAACGACACCAATGGCCGTAGCCTGTTCTCGGTGAACCGGAATGAAGTCACCATCGGTGCCCACGCCCTAAGGATCGACGGTGAGGGCGGTGCCGTCTTTCGTGAGTCCGTTCAAACGCCGCATATAAGGGCAGAGCCGGGACGTGAGTTGAGGTGAGTGTAACTCAGATGATGATGATCTTCTCCTTCTTCCTTCCAACCAATTAAAGTTAAAATGAAATCGAAAGCCAATCTGCTATAGCCAAAGTGCTGGCTCTACGCGGTGTTGAAATTCAATGAAAGTAATAAATTTTTCAGTCACCCGCTGCTGCATGCCACCCTTGGTGGCATGGGGAAAATCTGAGAAATAAAAAATTAAAAGCAAACACTCGACTGGCCGGTCGGTCGTGTCACCTTTTGCGGTAACAAAACAAAAATAACAACCAGCCACAACGGGGTGCAACTGCACCCCCAAGTTGGGGTTGCCTCTTTACGGAGGTGTCGCCATTCAGCTCACTGGTTACAGGGGGAGTCCATAGTCTGTACTTGCAACCTGGCCTGGGGAGAGACTGAAAATATTTATACACATTTGTCGGAATGTACACAAACGGCGGCAGTGAATTAAAAAGCGCTAAAGGGGCCAGACCTTTTTTTTCCTGTTTGATGGGGACTGGTAGTGCATTATGCAACCTGCAACCTGCCACTGACTGACCATACATCCATCCATTCCTGACTGACTGCCTCCCTTTCTCCCTATCCACTGTCAGTGTCTACCATGCGGTGAGTGTCCTGTTTGTCCATATGAACCATTAACAGGATCGGCGGCTTGTAATAACATTTTCATTGACAAATTTGGTGATAGCTCTCTGGCGCTCGTCCTGTGTGTGTGCTCATGAAAATGACAAATTGTGTGGCACAGGAGGCAGGAGGAGTGTGGCCCTGGATGACAGCGATTTCAAATTGAAATTGCAATGTTTTTAAATCAAGCGAAACTCGGCAGTGACTTTCCGTTTCATTAGGTCTGACGATGACCCCTCCGAAAAAAAGGGGGGAAACTACGATGGTAACCTCCTCTCTTTCTCTCTGATTTAATTACAGACTCGAATCACCAACCCGGCGATTGGAGATGACGGCGGCCAAGGACATCAATTTGCAGTCCAGGGCCGGTGGCATTGAAGTTGTGGCCCTCGAGGATGTCAAGTTCAGAGCCCTGGACGGAAGCGTAAGTATGAATTGCCAAAATAAAGATGAAAGATGAAAAGGAGTAGGTTCTCCTATATATCCTTTAAAAACTCTAACTAGACCTGGTCTCTGGTCTCCTGTTTTCCTTTTCTTTTCTCTCAGCTCCGCTTGGAATCCTCAAAGATCTTAATGCCCAACCTGCGTACCGCCCAACCCCCTATACTGGGCACTGCCCAGAGTCGGGATCATATGCATCGGGTCTTTCAGCTGTGCGCCTGTTCCAATGGCAAACTCTTTCTGGCGGCACCGCATTCGATTTGTGCCGGCGATGATTCGACAGTTTGCAGATGATTGCATGGCCTCCAGGACCATGTCCTTTCGCAGCGAGGCTCCTTATGGCGGGTCTAAGGAGGATCATCAGCCCAGACATTGTGCGCACACATGTTGAGTTTATTAACTGTAACTGTAAACTGTACAATAGGGAATATATAACTATAACTAACTTAGAGGCACATATGATTAACCAGGAGAATTCGAAGAACAAAATCAAGAGCTTCTTAGAGATGGATGTTGTGTACTATCATGGAATATATATATATATATAGATATATATAGTATATCCCTCAAAATAAACTATAAACTGCAGTCAATAGAGAGCTCTCACCAGTCACAAATAATGTATATATAAACCCCACATAACCCCCCAGCTCTCCTGTAGATAATCTCGCCTTGTATCCGGGCATAATTATATCACAAAATACAAATACAAAGACAATGAAATATCATTCAATGAATCGCAAGAGCTATATAACAACTCACACAACAGCAATATCATATATATATAATATGAGAATACAGAAATATGAGTAAAAAAGGATAAACGATACACTATGGATATGAATATGAATACTAAATAGAGTTGAAAACCTGCAAGTTGCCGTTGAATTTGTCAAGTGCAAGAACACTGATACATAGGATATATATGATATAAAATATATAAAATATAAAATATAATATAATATATATTATATACAATATAATAATTATAATAAACCTAAAGCAAATACCTAGCTAAATGTACATGTATGTAAACATAATAACAAGTCAGGCTTTCAGTTGTTGATTCTCGTTGTGTTTTCTCTGGTTTTTCCTTCTTAATTTTTTTTAGCACGATTGAAAAAAAAACCCAAGGTTTATACGAAAAGTGGTATTATCACACATATATTGTAATACGCGGCAAAATGATAATTGATACTAAATAAAAACAAAAAACAGAAAATAATAAAAACTTGCTGCAAAATCTAGTCGGTCCCTGCAATTGGTTGGGTTCCTGCGGATTTTTTATTCGACAGCCGGGATTTTGCGCACTTTTTACATGGCAAAACGCTCAAACGAAGCGGCTCAAGCCGAGTGCTCTGCTCGCCGTTGGTTAACGCCTTCTTCTAGTCGCCAGAAACTGAAACTGAAACTGAACAAGTCCTGTGCCTTGTGGGTGCCCGTCTAACCGCGACGCTGATGGCTCCAAGTCAGACCTCATCATCATCGTCGACGTTGTGGGAGTTGCCGAGTTACGACAACGATGCCACACGACGTACTCCTCGGTTTGCTCGTTGCAAAATTGAGTTATTCTCCGAGTCCAGGACACTCCTTTGCCTTCTTTGAGCCAAAAAAGGGAGCTTGTGCCTGAAGCTTTGAAAGCTTCTCCTTGCTGTCATGGCACATGGAGCAAGAATGCATCATCCTCTGGTCTGACCTTTCTCCTGGCAAACACTTAAGGTTCAGCTTGACCCTTTCACTTTGGGGACTGACCAGCGAATAGGGTTCGGGTTTGGTCACCACAGAATCCAGATTTTGTGCGGGAAATTAGAGTGGAGGGGGGAGTTGGTAGAAGGAGTTAATGAAGGAGTTGGTTATAGAGCAGGAGTTAAGAGCAGGAGCTGGTGATGGTGATGAAGCAGGACCTGAAGCCATATCTAAACCTGGTACCTGGGAGTGTGTAGACTTCACCTGACACAACGCTTACACATTTTCCTCTGACGTTATATTTAGTATTCCATTAATATTCTAATAGGCGCTTTTGTACTTTTCTCTCCTCATCATCATTGGAGTGTGCGGGGTGTGTTTGCGTGTGTGTGGGGACTACTATGACTCCCTGTGTGTGTGTGTCTCTGTGTGTTCCAGTAATCACATAAAATTTTCTAATTACCACACTAACAAACACACACGCGCTGAGGGAAATGTCAGGCAAGGAAGTAACTTTCGCGAGTCGCGTGGCCTGACGAGGCTTCTAGGATATCTCTGGGTTCCTGCTCCAGCTCCTTGTCCTGCTCCAGCTCCTGCTTCCCCTACTTCTACTCCTGATTCTACTCCTCCTCCTAGCCTAGAGCCCTCGAGCACATGCATAGTTTAAATTTCAATGCATAACTCAAGTGCTGTGCCTTCGAACCTGTCTTAAGCTGTACCTTAAAATTTAAATGAAAACACCTTGCGGGGCGCCATATGTGAGCGGCCATAAATTCAGCCAGGACATGGGACCAGGGCAAACCCCAGGAACAGGACCCACCCAACCCCAGCTGGAAAGGGAGCGGGTTGGACGCAACAGTTAGTTAGTTAACGGTATCTAAAATGGGTGTAAACCAGCGCCAAGCTGACAAATTAAGTATGCATGAAAGTGGCAGCAACACACACGACACACAGGACACACATCCTGCACACCCAACCCCCCCCTTTACACACACACAGTTAAAAGAGAAAGCATTTCTTTAACATTGCAGTTAATAGGATTTTCCTGGCGAGTGGAATCAAATTAATTGTTTCATTTGTTTACAAAACGCTTCAGCTTGGGGAGTCATTGTTGTTGCAACAGTGTTGACAGCGTGGCAAGTGTATGTAGCTGTGTGTGCTTGTGTGGCACGTCCTGGGTACAGGTGCGACTCCGGGAATCTTTGGGTGCATGCCTTAACTGACGTTTAAGTGGGCAATTAGGCAAAACTGTGTAATGTTTTCATCGTTAAGGACGTACGTGTGGCAACGGCAGGATGTGTGACCAGAGAGGAGAGAGTGCCTGCTGACCTTAGATCAAAGGATTGCATTGATCTTAAGGAAGAGTATGTAACCTCCCCCTAGAAACCTCATATTTCCTTTCAGACCCCCGTCTGGTCTCCCGTAGTATTTATTAACTTCTCTCTGGTCCTTGGAATCCCAATATCCTCACACCTGGGTCTCTCTCTCTCTTTCTCTGGGTCTTCATTTGAAGCACATGCAAAGGAGCAGTGGAAAGACCGCACTTGCTTTACGGCCGTAGCCAGGACCAACCAGCCTTATCTTCGTCCCTGCAACTAAACGAATTTATGTCGTAATGAATGTCAGTTGCCACACATATCTTCGTGTCTATCTGGGCTTTATGCACAGTTCAGCACTTCTTCTTTTTCCCCCAGGATCTTGATGGGTTGCGTTCCTGCTGCTAAATTTAATAGTTATTCAAAGCATTCGCCGTTGTTCATATATAAAAAGTATTTTCTTTTTTTTTTTGCATTGTCGGCAAAAGTTGGGAAAAGTTGATTAGTTGCAGCTCCGCCTTTAGGTTGAGGCCTAGCTTTGCCACAATTGCTGCTTGAGTTACGAGCTGTTCACTTTTGTGCTTAACATGGCTACATCCCTTTTCCCTTTTCCCTACCCTTTCCTGTCCTGGAGGAGTATCTGGGTCCGCGTATCCCTTTTGGCCCGGAGTCCTTCTTTTTTTTTTTTTTGTATTTTACGAGCTGTTACCGGTCGTGCCCGCTATGCGCGAGTGCGTGTTAACAGGCAATTAAATCCGAATTACACTTGGCTCCTTTTTGCAGGCAGCTACACACACAGAGTGTGTGTGTGTGCCTTAAACGGCAGGTGTGCCAAGCGCCACGCTCCCCGTCGCGATAAGACTGCCGCAAAGTTCAAAAAGTCAAAGTGTGTGTATGGTGTGTGTGTGTGTTGGCCCCGTTCAACCAATTAAAGATAAATTTTAATTGCCGCCACTGAATGGAGATTTATGCTGCGGGAATTAACCAAACCGAATCGGCTCTCGGCTCTAATTGAATGGAACGTGGACTTCCCCTTTCCCCTCCTCAAATGCCAATAATCGAATTGCCAAAAAGGTCGAGAGTCAGCACTTGCTTTGGGAATGTCAAAAGGCGCTAAGCCGCAGAAAGTTAGCCCAATTGAATTTTGGTAAATGCTGGAAAACAGAGACAGGGTCAGAGACGGGGGCATCCATCGGGGAAAACAAACAGAGTCGCCAAACCCCCCATAAGGTGCTCATACTTTAGTCCAAAACTCAGTCTGGCAAATAGGTTTTATGTCTGCACTGGCAGAAATCATTGCAAAGCCAATTATTATGGAGTTTTTAATTTTAAAAAAAATGTCTACTTTTGCCATGGTTTTTTTATCATAACTTGGCTTAAAGTCAAACGATTTAAGTCTGGTTTTAAGTTTTCTTCTTGATTTTTATAGGAGAATTATTCTGCATTCAAAACTCAATATCTTTTTCTTGGCCAATTTTTTTGACAATTTTGACGATGTAACCTCTTGAATTATTTTGAAAAAATTGGTCACATTTTTTTCTTAGGAATTTTAATGGTTTTTTGACCATAACTTGACTTAAACTCAACCGATTTCAGTCTGGTTTGGTTTTTTCTTCTTAGTTTTTATAGGAGAATCCTTCTGCATTCAAAACTCAAAATCTAATTTTTTGCCAATTTTTTTACAATTTTGACGATTAAATTCTTTTAAAAAAAATTGGTCACATTTTTTGCTTAACATTTTTAATGGTTTTTTGACCATAACTTGGCCAAAACTCAACCGATTTCAGTCTGGTTTGGTTTTTTCTTCTTGGTTTTTCAAGGAGAACTTTTCTGCATTCAAAACTCCATATCTAATTTTTGGCCAAATTTTTCGAAAATTTTGACGAATTTTAAAATTTAAATTTTTTGAAAAAATTTGTAAAATTTTTTTTTCCCCCAGACTTGGCTAGATCGATTCGCCCGATGATGCTGATCAAGAATATATATGGATTATAGGGTCGGAAATGCCTCCTTCACTTGTAATACCCTGCTAAACTGAGAAAAAAACCTGAATTAAAGCTCTATTTAATTTATAATAGTATTATTATTGTTAAGAACTTTTCCGAGGGTTTTTCCGGGGTAAATTTTACAAATACATCAATTATACGCATTAGTTTTTAAATTAGTTTCCGATTTCTCCTTATTAAATAACCATGTTCTCCGCATTTTATAACTTATGCATAGTAAAAAATGTTATTCTGCAACAACAACAAACGAAAAAATTCGCAGATTGTTTTTAAATTTTGAACCATATTTCTTTGAGAGTATTGGCGGGCAGAAAAGATTTACAGCAGAATAATAAATAAGGAACCAAAAAGCCGTCGGATGCCTAATGTTTTTTTAAATAACATCAACATATAGGTAAAACCTATAAAATTTTCAATTTCACTCAGATATTAATCTGTTATCAGATCACCTCAAACGAAGCAACTGAGAATTCAAGATTGAGTTGCGTTTTCAAAAGACGTTGTCCGAAATCGGGAGCAGCTGATAAAAGAAAGGCAAATACACAAAGAACACAAATAAAATAAAATAAAAATCTTAAAAAAAATATATATATATAAAAAATAAGGATATGTTGACTCTACGACAGTGAGCGTGGAATGAGCTTTGGATTCGGATTATCTTCTCCTTATAAAGGGTTCGAAAATGCCAGTGTGGCAGCGCTTTTTCTAAAATTTTGAAAAACTAAACGGAATTTTACGTGTTCCCTTTCGATATTCCATGTATTTTTGTCTGGTTTTAAGGCAGAAATAAAAAAAAATCGAACAACAATCATAAACATCTCTGATAAAGTTGTCAAGTTGTTGCTGTTTTTTTTATTTTAATTTTTAATCAATGTCAAAAACCCAACTCGTAGGCCAGTTCATATTTTCTCGTGAGGTGTACGTGTCGTCTGCTCAGAGTTCCGTTTTTCGCCGATTTATTTAAAAAAATATACAATTTTTGGCTCATCATGGCGACTCACCGTCCAAATTCCATTGCAAATCGTTCAGAGGAGGAGTTGAAAATGCAAGGAGATCGCATGTTCAAGGCTGGCAGGTTCGAAGAGGCCATAAAAAGCTACTCGGGGGCCCTGGTGAGTTTTCTCCCAAGATTTTTATGCAATCTATATGCTATATATTATGAAGAAAATGAGTTTAAGCAGTGAAAAACATTTACGCGAAGAGAATTTGATAATATTTTGGTATACACCTTCAACAGAAACGTGTTTTTTCTTGTAAATTTGAGGATTTTTCGTAACATTTTCCTGGCAAAGAAGAACCACAGAAATATTTTGACAGCTTCAATTTTTTTTGCCAATTTCATAATTAAATAAAATCCACAAAAGAATAGTTTTCAAGAGCTTTTAAAGCATTCTTAAATCCTAGAACCATTATTTAGGATTCTAAACTTAAAACATGAACTTAGCATTTCTGAAATATAAATAAATTGCAGTCCAAGAACCCCACCAACTACAAACACCTCATGGATCGCGCCATGTGCTACGAGAAGCTAAAGAAATGGGAGCTATTCGTCCTGGACTGGCGTCGCGCCCTGGACATCAAGTCCAATATGCTATATACGGCCGGACTTATGTTGGGCGCCGGAGTCCTGCATACCCAGGACCTTTTCGAGACCACCAAGTACTTTGAAAGCGGTTAGCAAAGACGGGATTTCATTTAATCGATTGATTTAAAATTTAAATTTAAACATTTCAGCTCGTTATGTGGCCCGGCGAGAGGTCGAGAACAACTCCAAGGAATTCTCCGAAAAGTTGGAGCGGACTCGCAAGCAGCGTTGGATCGATCTAGAGTCCAAGGAGATCGATCGGGAAAAACAGCTGCTACACTACATGACTTAGTAATAATTAAGGAAATAATTAGAAAATTATTTGAAGAATAATCTAAAACATATTTTATGCTTCTCACACAGCCTACTGAAAGAAGAGAAGAGAAATTCTTTGTGCAAATTGATGAAGAATAAATTAATGTTGCCCGAAGAAGAGCTTCAGGCTAAAAAGCAGGAAATTAAACACGAATGCGTAAGTTGTTCTTAAATATTTATATAAATATTAATACAGTTTTGGTATTTTTAATATTCTTATACATTTGTAATCGATATTATTATCATGATTAGCTTTTTATTTTCTAATTTATTTCTTTTTTTTAGGCTGATTACAGCAAGGAACTTGCCAAAGTATTTGACAAGATTAGAGACCGTCGTAGGGTAAGTTGCCAGTGCAAAGGTTGGGTAAGTAACGAGTACCTTGAGTAACGAGTCTCTCAGTAACTGCAGTAATCAGTAAAGAGTAGCAACCGTGACATGTAACGAGTCTTCGAGCGCCTGCAGTAATGAGTATAGAGTAGCTACCGTGACATGTAACGAGTAACTAGTACCTTGAGTAACGAGTAACTAGTACCTTAAGTAACGAGTCTCCGAGTAACTGCAGTAACCAGTAAAGAGCAGCTACCGTAACATGTAACAAGTAACGAGTAGCTTAAGTAACGAGTAACAAGTAACGAGTAGCTTAAGTAACGAGTAACAAGTAGCTTAAGTAACGAGTAACAAGTACCATAAGTAACGAGTCTCCGAGTAACTGCAGTAATAAGTAAAAATCACCAACCGTAACATGTAACGAGTAACTAGTACCTTAAGTAACGAGTATCGACTCGCTAAAAAAAAACTTTACTAATTACTCCAACTCAATTTACTATCAATTAACGCCTAATAAACCCTTAAAACTCTCAGACCCGCGCTGTTCCCGACTACCTGTTGTGTCCCATCGGCTACGAGTTGTTCAGGGATCCAGTAATCACACCCACTGGCATCACCTACGAGCGCGAGGCCATTGTGAATCACCTGAATAAATGCGGCTCCTTTGATCCTGTCACACGCGTTCCACTCATTGCGACTCAACTAATACCAAATCGTGCCATAATGAATGCCGTTGACACGTTTCTGGCCAATAACGAGTGGGCTAGATACGAATAAATAACAAACGAGTAAGACACTTCGACACTAGGATTTGATACGAATACAACGAACGAACGAGAAAGACACTCGCCACTAGGATTTTCATACGAATATACAACATATAAAATATTAAATACTAGCCCATTTATCATTGGTTGACCTTGAAGCTGCTGAACACACATCCACACAAATGCCCCTACTTTTTGTAACAATATAACGAATCGTACTTGAAGTCTTGTGTTTTATTTGGGTTTTATTTAAAGTAGAGAGCTCTTATTGTGTTCAGTGTATAAAATCCGCATAAATGTGTGTTTAAAGCTCAGGGTACTCTGGGTTCACCATATCATTACTGGTGGATGCAAATGAAGCCATTTTCCAGCAGCCTTTCAGTCCCAAAAAACTACTCGCTAGAATCTAGGGGGCCGAGGTCGGGTTAGACCCCCAACTTAATCCTTTTGTGAGCAAACATACGCTGACCCAGCCAGGAGCTCCTGCTGTTCCTGCTCCTCCTCCTCCTGCTCCTGCTGCTTCCAGTTCCGCTTCTGTTTGTGACGCGGGCGGAGGAGGTCACACAAAAAAAAGTGTGGCAAGCGGAAATCAAATGAAAAACTCGTGCGGAGAAAATAGTACACAAAACAACAAAAATGGAATAAAAAAATAAAATGGGGGGAAAAGCAAATGAAATAAAATAAAAGTCAACTTTTGCCGAACGCATTTCTATTGTCAGCGGCACACAGGACACACAGGACAGAGAGTCACAGAGTCTTGGTCGTGGCTTTCGTTGGGTGCAAAACTTTCCACTGCGGGTCCCCGGGTCTGCCCCTTTTGTTTGTTGTTCTCCTGCGTTTGTTTTCCTTGGGCAATACCCCTACCCTACTCCCCCCTTTTATTACGTATTTCATTTTTTAGCTGTGGCAGCAGAACGCCGAGCCGTTCACTTCATTTGCCTACACGGCGTCCAAGGAGAGAGTCAAGGAGCACTTTTGCAGGCGTCGTTACTGCGGCTGACAGGGGGAGGGCAAAGGCGCAGGAGGGGGGTGTGTGCTCTGCCACTGGCAAAAGGACAAACTTTTGTCGCTTGGTAATGATGGCATTTTGGCATTGCTGCCGCTCCAGCTCGTTGTTATTGTTGTTAAAGTTTTGCAAACACACACACACACACACACACAAGTTTAAACAAAAGCAGCCGCCAGTCCCATAAACAGTCGACAGGCGTTACACTCGCTCTGTGCGGGTCGAACAACAACAACAACAACATCTGCATTTCGCATCTGCATCTGCTTGCAGCTGCTGCTTGCACCTTCCTTACCCCACACCCACCACATGGCGTATACTTAATGCCATATCAAGTATACGCCCCGCAATGTCCTCTCATTCTCTCTTTACTCCTACTTTTCCTACTCCTTCTCCTCCTCCTCTTACTCCTCCTCCTTCTCTTACTCCTCCTCCTCCTCTTTCCCCTCTGTTTCTGCCAATAATAATGCCTTTTTGCGGTTGACTTGCCACGAATTGTCCTTATCACTTAATTGAAAAGCATAAAGCAGCATTAAAACAGCATCTCATTTAGTTATAGTTGCTTTTACTTTAGTTAGTTGCTTTGCCTGCTAATCGGCTTACGCAATGCATTATAATTCTATTTTTTTTTTTTCTGGTAACCTCTGGTAAATGGCAAATTATATGTTAAAGCAAAAAGTTTCTTATCGGAAGCACAAGTTGCACGCTCCACTGAGCAACATTGGGCACACTAGGGGGTTGTCCAGATAACACATAATTTTGTGTCCAATGTTATGGCAGATTTAGCAGGATGACCAGAGGGAGCAGAGTCCAGGCTGTGAGAACTACTAAATGCAACAGCAACACCATCTGAAACTCTTTCCTCTTCATCAACAACATAACTTGACTCATTTATGAGTTGAAAAAATGCTAAAAGAAGACGCGACTCAAACTGAAACTGAAACTGGAACTTGGAGTCTTCTTAATGACATAAATGTCAGCAGGAGTAGACACAACGTCAACGTCTTGAAACGCTTTTAATTTGTTTCTCAAGAATTTGCACAAAAGCGTGCCAGGTCCTGGGTCCTTTAGTGCGTTTGCGTTTTGCGTTTGCCTTTTTGCCTTTTGCCTTTTGCCTTTTTTTCCTTTTTATGAACTCTTTTTTTCGGCATGGCCTCGTCGCGTTATCTCCGATTTCCCCGAGTCAAGTTCGCTGGCACGCTTAATTACCGTCTACCGCCCCATACCCCTCTCATCCCCTCTAACAGAAATATGCTGTGACGTCATTTAGCTTCAATTAAAATAGCTGAGAAAGAGGTGAAGAGAAAGAGGTGAAGAGAGAGAGGAGTGAGTGAGAGGATTGCATGAGGATTTTTAATTAAAATTTACTTTGTAAATTATACGTTCAGGGATTTGGACAGTGCGTGCTCTCAGCCCACAAGCGTTCGTTCCTTCGTTCAGTCACACTTAACGGCCAAGTGTTTATCGTTAAGACAGAATCCTTTAGGAATTTGCACCCATTCACCTTATTATCTGCATTTTGTTTGTTATGCCCTTGTTATGCCTGGTTTATACCCTTGTCGAAGGGTTATTGGCTTTGATAGATCAACTGTCAGTCCAACAAATGAGAGTTAATTTGAAAAGAGATCAGTTTGATATTCGTTTTATCTTGATAATTGGGAATATACATCGATTTTATGGGAAATTTAAGTTTCTAAAGGATTTTTAACTAGGTGGCAACCTTAAGCGGAAGCAAAAGGTGGACAGTTCTAGTGATCGAAGCAAGTGGGCAGCCTGGTTGCTTTCTTGCACTCTTTGAAAGTCGAGCTTTTAAGACTTTATTTATGTGTATCTGAACATAAAGATTATGGCCTACGTATGAGAAAATATGAATATATCGAAACTTTATCGATAATTAAAAGTAGTGAAAAATGCTCATTATAGCAAAGTTTTTTTTGATATAATGGAGCAAAGTAATCAGCAAAACAAACAAAATAAAATGCAGTTTTCTGACATTTCTTTCATAAAATTAGATAACTTTGTATATAAAAAAATGCTATTTAACAAAATTTAAGATATTTTTGATAGGCTTTGTGATATTGCATACAACCTATCCCACATCGCTATTTGATACTATTAATATATATAAAATATATTTCAATACACTTTAAATTTAACAAAATTTAAGATATTTAGAATATGCATTGATAATATAACTTCAATCGATAAATAATCAATCTTATATCAAACCTTTCCTATCGATATCTATGCCTCGGACTCGAAAGGGTGGCACAGAAGCGTCTCTCTCCTTCAGAGAAAAACCAAAAACTCCTTTTGCATATATGCAGAGCATCCAAGGCTAACTCCCGTGCATGTCCTTGCCAAATTAGGAGTCAAAAGGGAAGCTAGCTACGATTTAGAATACAGACTTTTGTTCGGTCGTAACAATTAATAGACTCTTCTTAGGTACCAAACAAGCTCAAAGTTGTTTTATATGGAAAATAAATTGCTTTTGCCATGCCATGGCCATTGTCCTCGGCTCGGTTTTGTGTGTTGTGTTGTGTTTGTTGTCCTGTCCTGTCGTTGGGTCCTGTCAACGCTTATTTGCCAAACGAATTTACAGGCGAAAATGTATGTTTATTTGCATATGTTGAATATAAATAAATAATTGCAGCCGCAGCGCCGGACGACGGCCGTCGGGGGCAACAATTTATGCATATTTCAATATAATAATTTCATTGGAAATTAAATCGTAGTCGTATGGCCAATTGAGGGAATTAATGGTAGTGCCAGGATCCCGCTCCTGCTCCTGCTCTTGCTCTTGCTCCCGCTCCTGCTCCCTTATAAATCCTTGGACTTGACAAAACCAAAAAGCCAAAAAAAACCCAACCCATTGCCCAAACGAACAGCTTGTTGTATCAATTGACAGCGAATAAAAATGTCAGTTGGGGCTGCTGCTGCTGGGGCGGTGTAAACAAGGGTCATGCGAGCGGCATTTAAGTGTTCAATTTTTAGGAACCACAAACATACACACAGGACACCCGAGAGGCAGACAAACAACACACAGAGAGAGAGCGGAAGCGGAAGCCAAGCTGCCAATCCAATCCAGAAACACGCAAGACCCTTATAGCCTTGACAGCATGCCGAAGGAATATAATAAGGAGCAAGGACGAGACTGGGTCACACTACCAATCGAAGGCACTTACTTGGGTCGTGGGTCCTCAAAGGTATCCATCCATTCTCCTTCTCCCTCTCCTCCTTTTCCTTCTCCTCCTCCTACGCGAACTGAGTGCGTAGATTGAAACGTATGAGCACATTATCTACGTGTTTACATCCCAATTTGATTCCCCGATGATTGCGTCCTGCGTCCTTGGTCTTCGTCCTGCCTGCCTGCTTCTTGCTTTTTGTCTTGGCAAGATTTGTTGCCAATATTCTTGAGAACGTTCGCCGGGCTCGAACGTTTCTTCTCCTTGCTCTCTCTATCTTCCTTCCTCTCTCACTCTAACTCTAACTCTCTCTTCCTCTCTCTTCCTCTCATTCTTACTCCCTCTCCCTCTCTCTGACTGCTTTTCGATTTCCGTTCAACATCCTTGTATATCCTGCAAGCTTAGTCACTTACAGTCATGTCTCGGGAGCAGGCACATCCGGTTAGCTGTTACCACCACCCCATATCCTTTTTCCCACTCCCCCCAAATTGCGTTTCCCTCCCCCCCCCTTGTAACTTTCCCTTTATTTTTATGTTTTTTTTTTTAGCTTGTGGTGTTATATAGCCTCCTGTCTCGTGACTTCCGAGGTAGCCCTAATAACTGCTGATTGTGTGATTTCCCCGAGCCACCACCTCCTTGTCCTCCTTCTCCTTGTCCTCCTCCTTCTCCTCCTCCTCCTCTTTAGACATGTTGCGTGCCTGGGTCAGAGACCCTCCCCCCTGTCAGCGTTTCTGTGTTGGCATTGACCCTCCGGAGACCTTTTCGTACACTCATAAATGTCTTTCAATCATAATGTTTCAATAAGTCAAAATCGATTACGAACTTCATATGAAATTTATTGCACTTTCGCAAATATGACATTGACTGGTTGTGTGTGTGTGTGTAAGGGTGTGCCGCTAGTGTGTGTGTACATGTTTACGACTGTTGGGATATAGCCTGCAGGACCTGAAGTTGGTAGCTGGCCGGACTCCAATCTGACGCGCGTGTGTACCGCATTTGCGGTTTGTTTATCGCAATGACAGGGCAGGGAGTGGGTTGTGGGGAGAGTGGGGTTGTGGGGAATGAGTTGTGGAAAGTGGGGTGAGGCGGTAGACTGCTGCCAGGCTTTACAGACAGGTGAGCGGAGAAGGCAGGTGACCGCCGACACACAAAATTGAATTTGGCAAAGGGGGCAAAGTGCTTAAATATTTAGTTAAATGATTGACAGGGATTGCCGGGTTTGGGGAGAGGGAGGGAAGGTTTAATACCCCCCTTTATCCCCCCTCTAATATATTGACGAAAATTATTGACTGCTGAGCGACAGGATTAGCACGTGATGCCTTCCCCCAAAGTCATCAGATTATCGCCTTGCATCTCATTTGACACTCGGATAATATCTTTTATGAGTCATGTATGTACGTTCGCTGGAGCGGAAGGTCGTTGGCATGGGCCACTGACCCAGGGGCAGTCCTGGGGGGGGGGGGGGGGGCCCGAGG